>PPHD01001333.1:5200-10200 GCA_002909625.1 Bambusicola thoracicus
GGCCTTGAACACCTCTAGGGATGGGGCATCCACAACCTCTCTGGGCAGCCTGTTCCAGCATCTCACCACTCTCCTGGTAAAGAACTTCCCCTGATATCCAACCTAAATCTTCCCTCTTTCAGCATAAAACCGTTCCCCCTTGTCCTGCTGTTATCTACCCTTCCAAAGAGTTTACTTCCTTCCTACTTATAGGCCCCTTTCAGGTACTGAAAGACTGCAAAGAGGTCACCCCGCAGCTTTCTCTTCTCCAGTATGAATAAGCCCAGCTCCCTCAGCCTGTCCTCATAGGGGAGGTGCTCCAGTCCCCTGATCATCCTGGTGGCCCTCTTCTGGACCTTCTCCAACAGCTCTCTGTCTTTCTTGTACTGGGGGCTCCATACCTGGACACAGTACTCCAGATGGGGCCTCACAAGAGCAGAGTAGAGAGGGACAACCTCCCTGTCCCTGCTGGCCACCCCTCTCATGATGGAGCCCAGGATACCATTTGCTCAGTTTGTCATCCATCAGGACACCCAGGACCTCCTCTGCAAGGCTGCTCTCAAGGACTGCTCCTTCCAGTCTGTATAGATGCCTGGGGTTCCTCCGGCCCAAGTGCAAAACCCTGCACTTTGCCGTGTTGAACCCCATTAGGTTCACCCGGGCCCACCTTTCAAGTCTGTCCAGGTCCCTCTGAATGGCATCCCTTCCTTCCTCCGTGTCTACTGCACCAGTCAGCTTGGTGTCATCAGCAAACTTACTGAGGGTGCACTCGATTCTGTCGTCAGCTAAGATGTTGATCCTTATTCCTGGACACTTACAGGCAGTGTCTTTGACACCTCTTCTTCCCAGGGACGTGTCTGAGACCTTTGAGACTTCTTCCTTGGGAAGCTTCAGGTGTGGTGTTAAGCAGAAAATTAGTATATGATATTGCTATTAGCATTCTCTTTGACCACTTCTAAACCTTTTCTTTTGTTTTAACTCTCAGATATCCCTACTCCCATTGGCAAGAGGAAAATATTAGGTTGCTATGAAGATAACGCCTCGTATTTATTTCCATGGAAACAATAACAGATACAAAGAGCACAATAACACTATTGGAACAAATACTCAGCCACAAAACATTACTTTTCAATGTAGTCAACGCTATTAGGCGTGCGTTTTCACCAGCAATGAGCAAGAGCAAGCATACTACACTCATAAAAATCTGAATCATGGGAGGTGACCCACTATTGCCACTGCTGAAACACATCACCCACCACCTCCCTGTGCTCACATCCACTTTTTGGTCTCTATAAATTAAAAAATAAAAATCATTCTCTCAGGTGTTCTTTTGTCAGGAAAAAGACACTCACTTGTTGGTTGAACTGCCGTTCATAGAAGCAAAGTTTGTGATTTGTAATTTTAAGAATGGATTTGAAAGATTATCTTGATCAGTGATGAAGAATCTGGATAGTCCTTCCACCCATCCGTGGACAGTGCAATATCTGAAGTTCTTGTGAGAATTTTTGTGTGCATTTTTATTTATTTGACATCAAGAGGCATGACTCCAGTAGGCAAGAAAATGGTAGTTAGTTATTTTGATCCTAAGTTGATGATATATTCTGTCAGTTTTATGGAGAATCTGGAAATGTTTTAGAGGCTGTTGGGAAGATCTGCCTTAAGACCTAAGTGCCTTCCTAGAAAAGATTATTGATAGTATATACCAGAGTGTTGGTTCAGTGTGTACCATTTTCATCTGCACTTCTTTCTTACTTCCTGAGAAAATAAAGTAACTACTGATTGACTGGTTAGCACATACAAAATCCTTTTCACATACCCACCTCTGGATTGTGGATAAGGATAATGGCTGTGGATAAACACAATGGCTGATGTAGCTTCATAAAATGTCTAGTGGATTATTTAGGAGGGGTTATAAAATGAATTTGACAGACAAAAGGCTAGAATCTCATCTGGCATATATTGACATATACCCATTGACTAAATGGAGCCCTTTTAAGGTAAAACAGCTGAGAATCTGGCATTAATTCATAAAGAGAGCGTTGAGAAGTATGCAATTCTTTTTTCGTTTACACTCATTTTTTTTCTTTTGTATACAGTTGCAATTTGTGATTTTCTTCCAAGTACCTGTTAGTTTGATAACTGTCTGAAATACTATGCTGTGTTTTTTGTTTTTTGTTTTCTTTAAATTACAAAATAATACATTCCGATCTTGCTTACCATAACTTTTTTGTTTGTTTGTTTGTTTTTACAAAATGCCTGACTCCATGAAGAGGTGGTTGCATTTGATTTTGTCATGTTTTATTTGCATACTTACTTTTGAATGATCAGCATCATTTTAGCTTTTTTTGCTAATCAAATGTGGATTATCACAAAGTCATTTACAAATCACATTGACTAAGAAATAATTCATTTTTTGTTAAAACACGGTTAATTTTCCACTTCTTTTTTTTTTTTTTTTTTTTTTTTTTTCCCTAACTAAATTTAGAAGCTACATACTGCATTCATCCATGCTATTCTGAAAAACCCTTCTGGATGTGGTAGAAAAGCTGATTTGCATGCATGAGCTCTCCTGCTTGTGTTTGTGCTAGCTTTAAGTAGCAACACAGCTTTTAATTGTGAGGTTTTAAGTTCTGCAATTAAAATTTACCCTTTCTACTGAGAGGATTGAGTGATAGATTTTTGATTTACTTTAGACAGTTTAGACAAATTATATTTAAAAGCATAAGAAGATGCAAGATGCAGTTCCTGACTCTAAGAAGGTCAATATGTCTTAAGCACATTTGCTGGAAGTTTTACTTTGAATAGCTAATGATCTTTTTTCTGCTATATTGCAGAGAATATACTTAGATGCTACTAAGAGTGTGCCTTTGAATCTCCTTCAAGGAATTGGTTTTCTTGGGAACTGTGGCTGAAAAGTCCTTGAAAAGTTTAGGCAATACATTTTCCATTTTATAACATTATGTCAGTAACATTCATGTTTTTAAGAGTCCAAAAGTTAAATATGTACAAAATTCCCAAAGTGCCTTCAGGATATTTTCATATTTATAAACTAGATAAATGACGTTTAGAAGTATGGTTGTATGATGAAGGAATCTTGAGATAGATAAGGTAGACTTCATACTGCAGAATTTTTAAATAATATATCATCAGAAGACAAAAGAATGAGTACAGCATTAGCTGGCTTTAGGTTTTGTTAACTCTGTGTTCTTTCAGGATTCTTTCAGAATTTCTATTTAGTGCATTACTGCAACCTATGATAATTTCATCAGTAATCAGGAAGAGTTTTAAATTTGAACTTAAGATTTTATTACTCTTAAGAACTATCAAACTGTTTTTTTGTTTTTTTTTCCTGGTAAAAAAACATGCTGTTTTATTTTGCTATTTATTTGTGTCTCATTTACATGACTGTTGTTTCTAGAAGCCCTCACCATGGACCGTTGCACCTACTCAGTGCAGATCAAGGAGTCCTTGGTCGAAGTATAAGCAAAAGACAACAGATGAATGCTGCCATATGGAGTATATGCAAATGAGATAATATTGATCAACATGATAAGCATGCTGTGACTCTTAAACTGTATGTAAACCTTTTTTACAGTTTGCAGACAACTTCTTCATTTTCCCATTTCCGGTCTTCTACCAAGTATATATACCTTGGGGTCACAGCTGCAATAATAGTAATAAAAAGGTTAATAGAGAACTTTGAAGCAGTCAAGAATAATTTACATTATTAAAAAAAAACAATCAGATGTTGCAGGTGTCCTCAAAAGTATGTCTTTTTAATTATCTAGTATTACATAATACAGTGTAGTCTTCTGTGTGCTTAAAATAGAAAATTGATTTTTGTTGTTGTTTGAACAATACGTGACTTTAAACATCAGTTCTTTTAAATGTCTTCTTAAAATGCTAGTATTGTATAAGAGTAAATCAGAACTGAACACAAATGTGCTTTTACATTTGTTTTCAATATGCATGAGCATGTTTCATGTTATAAAAATTTAACCATATTCAAATTTTAGGTATTTCCTACAAATCGAGAATGAAATTGTTTATAAAACAAACAGTAGGAGATCTGATATGTGACCTGAAGAAAACAACATCCTTTGATTTCGCAAAAAAAAAATGTTAGTAAAACCTTGTTATTTTATATTACCAGTATTTGCTAATGTTTATTTGATTCTAAATGTATACAAATTTTATTCTGATTGGATACGAGAAAATGACATGAGGGTTGAAAACAAGGTGAACACGTATAGAGTTCACTTCTCATTCATCTAGGTTACTCTTATCTTAATGTCCTACAGCAGCAACAGATCATGTTGTTTTCCATGTTTTGCTCTAGGTAGGCACTCAGTATTTTTAGAAAGCTTGTAATTGTCATGAACTTGGCTTGCATGCTCTGAATGATGATATTGCACATCATTTCTCTCCTTAATACTTCTTCATAGTATATAACTTGGTTGGATTTTTAATTGTGAGGTAGCTCTGGTGTTCCTGTCTCTTCTCTGTTACAGGTATTCAGTGCCAGTATGAGTTGGTACATCTGGCATGATGTTTAGTAGTCATCCTGATACTGAAACTGCCTATTGGTTCCAGAAGTTAACTGAACACTGAATGGGTCTAGGATTAAATTCCATTTTATTTTTGGTGAAAGTGGGTTGTGAACCCTTTTTCATGAAGGCTGAAGTCATTGACTTTTTTCAAGGAATGATTGGCCAGCTTTTGGTGTAGTCTTAAACTAAATCCAATCTCCTAGATTAAAAGATATTTTTCAGTAATAAAAGTAATAGAATAGGCTATAATTTGCTTCCTTCGCTACCCAAAGCATGAGAAAAGGAAGTGTATGTTTAGGAGAGAGGGGGAATACAAGTAGATCAAGTCTCCCTTTGGGATTAGTTCAGTGATGAACTGGTGCCTTCTTTCTTTCAATAATGAGAAGCCGCTTTACAAGTGTTAAGCTAATGTAAGCGTTAATGTTTGTTTAGGAGACTAGGAGACTCTGCTTGGGGCTATCAAAAGGAATA
>PPHD01001333.1:12700-16258 GCA_002909625.1 Bambusicola thoracicus
AGGCCCCTTCCAACTCATAGGAGTCTATGATTCTGTCATTTTACTTGAGTTTCAGACTTTTTTTATGATGACAACATTGGAGATGCTTTTGTTACAAAATTGCTTGTCAGTCTGTGAGCTCTTCTGGCTAAGTCAGTGGCTTGGCTGATACTGAACTACGGTACTTCTAATGAAGAGCTCAGAATTTGAATTTACCATACTAATTGATTTGTGTTTCTACTTCAGCAAAGACTTAAGAACTGTGCATTGCTACCAGAAGTACGACTTCCATACTGTGACACACTTCATGTAACTGTTCTTTCTATTTTATTATCATCTGCAGTTAGGATTGCTGAATAATGGGATACACTGAAAACTCATGTTCCTTCTTTTTACAGAAGTACAAGAGAGTTTCATGCCCCTACAGGCTGGTTCTAGAAATAAATTGTGAGCAATGAGAAGCATCACAGTTCCCATATGAACGAGTGGGAATCGTGATATGAAAAATGTGTTTTATGAGGTAAATTTCATGAACAAAATTTTCAAAATCTGAGAGAAAGACATCTAATAGCATTCTTGTCATTGCAAAATAAACTTATTTTAGAGCTTCTTCCCCCTTCTCCTTTTCTCTCCCTGGCTTTAAATAACAGAAGATCACAAGAACAGTATTTCTTTGTAAATTAGTTATTTACATTTATGGATGATAATCAAGATATGCATGTGTTTAAACAGATTCCAATAGGAGAAGAATGCCATCCCTTGGCACCTCCTTCCCTTTCCCCTACCCCTCAACAAGCAAACAAACAAACAAATAAGAAAAAGAAAAAGTGGCAGTAACGGCAGGAGGGAAAAAGTTGCTCTTTGCAGCCTCATATCCGAGAAGGAGAAGTATTTGATGTTAAACTTCCTTCCATTAGCTTGCCAGGTCGCATGAGAGGAAAGGTAGTATTGATACAGATTCCTGCCTAGTGCTGCTTGATTTGGTTACTGTTATTTAAGGTTACTAGTTCCTCTGAGCAGATCTTTGTGAGAATTTTTAAAGAATGGTTATACCTGGAGCCCTTGATGCACATATGACCCTTCAAATAGTTTCTTTCAGCCATTAGACATTATTGAGAGTCTCAGAGAGATCTGGCAAGGAATTGCCCTGAGAAACTTAAAAGTAAAATCCTACTAACTTCAGTAAGGTCAAGATTTTGTCCATGGACTGACTACAAACATCTAGCCTATTTTTGGCGATCTAAAGGTAGAGTGAGTAATAAGTACTGGACATTTCTGTCTGGAAGCATTTATAAAGGGTTAAATAATAATAATAATAAAAATACATTCTAATATACTTTTTTTCCCTGTCTTTTATGTTTTGAGTTAATAAAATCTTGAGAAATATTCTCAGGAATCAATGTCCTTATCTGGGTTTGACCTATAATGAAGTTTTCAAGACAGCTTACTCTACTGGTGCAGATTGAGTGCTTAGCAAATGTAGTAATGGAACATTATTTTTCATTTTTCATTAATATTTTATACTGCAGTAGCACTCAAAAGCACTAGCCTGGTACTGAAAGTATATTATTTGGTAGTATACAGATAGACTGTTTCTCTTCTGAGGAAACAGCTGAAATAATAGACAGTAGTAGAAATGGATTTTGAGGCTTGGAAGTATTAAAACTTAGCAGAGATGGTTTCTTTGCATATTTTTTTATGAGTTCTTTGGTATCCGCTTGAATTCTTTCCGTTCTGTTGTCTTTAGCAGTAAAAATGCAGGTAGGTAAAGGTGGTGAAATACTTTATGTCTGAGGTAAGAAAAACCTTGGAGTGCGTTGGAGTGCTTTGTGTTGTACTGTAATTGGAAGTTTTTTTTTGCCAAATTTAGGAATGAAGGAGTTAATTGGAATTTTGCCATTGTCATCAGTGGGAACAGGATCATGCCTATTCTGCCTTAATCAGTTATGATGAGAGAGATTTATAGGTAGGAAGTATATACATGACAGTTTCCAGCTCAGTGAGTTTACACTTGCTGCTATGAGATTTTTGGCTAATTCCCTGGAGTCCTCCCATCACATTTCTTCTCTTAGGTCAGCTGTGTTAGATTCTGTGAGATTTTAAGTAGGAGGACTAAATACCCCCAACGGTGGCTTAATTGTTCTTAAAACAAGACGGATTTCAGTTGCCAGCTTGAGTTTTTGAAGGGAACCATGTACTGTTAGTATTGATGTTGGAATCTATTATTGCTAGGGACTAATCAATTATTAGTTTTTTGAGACAAACTCTTAGACCTTTCTCATTTTACACAATTGCAGTCCACATGCTGATCTATGCTCTTATCTATGTCCTGTCTCTATACATGAAGCAGCTGAGATTTCATACTAGTAGTTCAGTAGTTGGGTTTTAGAATGAGTATCTCTAATGAGTTTCCTTCAAATAACTTAGTTTAACAAGAAATAATACAGAATCCTTTTTTCTCCCTAAAGGTGTAAGAAAATTCAGCTAAACTAAAGAGACTGCAGTCAGTGCCATCAAGTCACAGATTATCTATGATCCTTAAACAGTACATAACTCTTTACAATGTGGATGATTCAGTTTAAATGAGAGCTATTTATAACTAACTGTTCACCTGGCCAGATGTCTGATGTACATTCGTGAGAGGTGTGTTGCTGGGGGTTTCAAATGCCTTGGGTGTATGAGTTGAACCTTGCCATCTCATTGCGTAGACAAATTTGCTGTTCTCTGCAGTGTTCCAGATAAGGTGGCTTTGAAAAAATGGAAAAAAAATACACACACACACACATACAAAAAAACCCATCATGATAAAGCTTAAGAGGAATTGAAGCCATTTAAAATATATTCGACGCTCTCCTAGACCGCCACTTTTGTTGAGGTCTTTAGACTGTGTCTGGGATCCCTTATACTCAGACTGGACATTTCTAAAGATTCCATGAACTGGATGTCTCTAAGGATTGAATTTAACTGAGCTGCCTTGCCCTCTCACAACTGAAATGAACCAACATACATACATTCAAGAGACTGGTAGAAGCAAAATAATAAGGTGTCTACAAGATAAGGAATGTAAAGGACTAGTTTCTGCTTTAGAGAAGCCCTCAGTTTAACAGCTTCCAAATATACATTGAAATTCTGTCTAAATCACCTCTCAAGTTTTGAGTCAAATGGCTTGATAGGTTCTTAAATGCATTTCTTTTCTTTTCAAGATGAATACCATAGTGTCTGTAAGAAGCTTGGCTCTATTAAAAATATTCCTGATATTAAGGTTGTTTTGGAAGTCTTTTATTTTCTCATGGTTTTTTTTTTTTTTTTTTTTTTTTTTCCTAGACAGGAAAGCAAAGGAAGTATTGTCTAAATCCATTTAGGTGATTAGGAAATTATAATTAAGAGCAACTGTGCCTTGTATGCTGGCATTTTTTTCTATCCCTCTACTGAAAAGGCCGAGTATACTGAATTAAAGTTACTTGATGGTTGATGGTTGTGTTTGTGCACTAGAAAGTAGCCTCTCAAACCCACCCCCCAAAACAAAACATAATTTTTTTTTTTTTAAAGCAATGATGTATTTTTTTTTTTTTTTTTTTT
>PPHD01001333.1:24688-44324 GCA_002909625.1 Bambusicola thoracicus
TTTTTTTTAATGGTGTCAGAACTGAATGAAAAAGTTCTGTATTTGTGATATCCAAGAAATATCTTCAGAAATTCTCACAAAAACTTTTTCCAGAGCTCTTTTAACTTAATTTGTTGTGCATTTGATTCACTTCAGTACTATCACTGAAGCTTTATTATCTTTTTATTTCTCAGCATGCAAGTTTTCTTTCTCCAGGTCATATTCAATTATTGTTTAATGCATACGGATTCCAGCGGAATGAGTAAGACTGGTGATGTTTGTCACTAAGAGCCACTTAAAAATGGACAGGCTGTGCTACATACTTGTTACAGTTTTCCCGTATCAACACTAAGAAACTTCTAAAATTTGAGAATGGGCTGTGTGGGCTAATTTGGAAATACAGAGGAATTTGACATAAGGAAAGGCTACTACTTTTCTGATTAGTGATCAGTGTCCCCAAAGGAAATGGAAGATTGAATTTACCGAGGACCATGCAAACCTGTATAGTGAGCTGATGCACTGAAACCTGTATAGTAGCTCCATGCGTATCTTGAAACAGTTGTAATTATCCATGCCATCAACACACGTGCATTTATTTAAGTGATGATGGAGTAAAGTACAATTAAAATTATGAACTGAAAGTAGGCCAGAGGACTGTTTTTATTGAGATCAGTAGTTATATTTCTCCTGACTTCAGTGAGATCAGGAATAGTTGCATTCACATTAAATATCTGAGATAGCAATTATCATATTTTTTGCATTATGTATTTGAACACATAACTGGCTTGCATGTCTTTCCTGGCATCAGTGAGCCACACTCACATTGCTGTGCTAGCTGTACTTAAAGATCTTAGTTTTATGTTTCTGAAAATGTCATCTATTCCTTCAATTACTTGTAAGCCCCCTGTAATCTCTTTTTAATGTAAGCACGCTGGAGTTTTCCCTTTTGTTTGCTGCCCTTGCATTATTTACTTTGATCTGCTGTGAGAAAATCTGAAAGTGTGTTGTCCTAAATGCTAGCATCTCACCAACAAGATTTGAGGCCTTGTACTTCACATTGAAGAAAAAGGCTCTTGTGTGAAGACGCAGGTTTTGTTTAGTTCTCTGTCCCTGGTGGGAGCCTTAATTGCATTTTCTCTCTCTCACAGTGGCTGGCTAAGGAGTGCCTGCCTTCCCTGCTGATGCTGGAGTTTTCAAGCTCTATTACTCTATGACGGAGAAAATTCCTTGGTCCAAGAAGAAAAGGCTCAGATTAAAAAAAAAAAAAAAAAAGTGTTTAAGTATTGTCAGTTTACCATGTGTGGTAAACAGAACAAACAATAGACTTGCTTAACCTTCTTCCCCACCCTCTGAGACTCCTATACAAGTTTTGTATGACCTACTTTATAGAAATCACATCATATTTAGAATGTTAAATATTATGGAAAGTATAATTCCCTGGGGCAAATAAATTAGACTTCTTGGGAAAAGTGGTAAACAGAAAATTATAAATGCTTTGTGTTCTCTTAATGTGTGCCAACCCATTCTAATGCATATTTTATATCCTTTAACTGGAGTTAAAACAAAGTAGAAGTCCCTGATTAGTTTTTAAATTCTATTTCATTTACAATTGGAAAATCTTTGAGATTTCAGATGTTACAAATAAATATTTAATATCCAAGCGCTGCTGTGACAGACTTTTTTGATAAAGTAAGGAGAGCATTACGGAAGATTCTTAAGTTGCAGTTAAGGGCTTATTTTCACTGAATATTGCCTAATATGCTGTGTGCTGTGCTGTATTGTGCACTGGACAGGAATACTTAGAATAGTGGAAATAATGAGAAGAATTATGGACTATGTCATTTTAACTTGTGTGAACGTGCTGCTGGATAGAAACAAGGTAATATTCAAACAAGCTTGTATATTTTTAGTAGTCTTATGCGTGCATGTTTTTATGACAGCTTGGTGATTTTTGCACTTTGATCTGTGAATTCCTGTCCCACTTAAAAATTCCCCATTTTGGAAGGAGAAAAACCCCACCTTCTTATGCTAGAGAAAAGAACCCTTCATCTTTTATTTTCTTTTTTTTCTTTAAATATATTTTCTTCTGAAATTCTGACGTGTTCTTCATTGATCTGCGGTTGCTAATGGTGAAATAATGATGTCATATGTTGGAATTTTTTTCCATTACTGTTCAACTGTAAAACCTTTTTATAAGCTTTTGCTTCACATGCCATATCTTCCTCACCTCAGGGTTAGAGTCTACAGAACTTGAATTCTGAAATGACTAAAATAAATACTTTTATTTTTAATCCCTATTATTATACACTTAGCAACAAACCACCAGGCTCTTTGAGCAAAATCTTATTTAGATTTTGGATAGCAAATTTTTACTTTGGATAGCCCAAAACATCACTCCCTGCTAATTACGTTTCTCATGTTGCCCAGATGACGTACTTTGCTTTGTACATCTCACTGATGGGCTTTTGTTTCTCTGCTTGTTTTTGTAAGATGTTTACTTTAATTCTTCGGCATGATTTATCTTAAATAATTATCTCACTTCTTACTGTACATCTTCACAGTAGAGATCACCCAGGGTGTTTCTGATAAATAGCTCTCGGGTGTGAGCCTCAGGCTGTTGAAAGAATTCTAAGCTGGGGAGGGGGAAGAAGGGCCAAGCTCTGGAATTCACTTCTGTGATTAGTCTCACAGAGCCTGAATTTGTTTGGTATGTTACAAGATTTGTTTACGTAAGGTTTTCTGGGAGAAAGTAAATTTCTCCTGTGATTTGTGAGGAGCCTGTTTTGAGAAAGAAGGGCAATTTAAAGATATCTCTCTAAAGAGATACCTAGAAGAATCCTAGAAGAGTCCAGCTTGAGAAGTAATTCTAGAGGCAAAATATTTTTACCTTTCTTCATTTGCAGATCTGCTCAGATGGTGGTATGTTTTTCTACACATCTGTTATCTGTTGTCATAAAGGTCTCAGTGCAGATATTGGCACTTGATACTGATCCCTGAAACATCTTGATGACTCATTTTTTTAAATAGTGTTCAGAGGATGCTTAAGACAGAATCATACAGAATCACAGAATCATAGGGCTGTCTGCTTTGTGGAAAATAAGATCAGGTGTACTAAAACAGTGTATTAGTGTGTTCTTCATATTCTATTATGTTTTTTAGAATGTACAGAAAGATCAGTTGAAGAACTTCCCGTTATCTGAGGAAAAAAAATACTCTCGTATTCCTTGTTAGTAATTCCAGCCATCACTAAATATTCTCATGAAGAATTATATACTTTGGATCTTTATCCTTCTGATTCCGTGGTTGCAAAGGTTATGTAGTTCATCTAGTTCTTCAGGCTTCCTTTGCTCCCATCTTGTCATGCTTGTGTCCTTTATCAATACTGCAGTAATTTATCCCTTAGTTACTGAACATGTAAAACTGTTACATTTTGAAGATTTGAATACTTACTTTCACTGAGGCTTTAAATCAGTTCTTAGATACTCACAAAAAATACCTTTTTATGTTTTGTCTTCCAGGAAGTATTTTAATAGTCTTGAGTCTGACTGAAGAAAGTTTACTCTCCTATGAAACTTTTCTTAATTATATTCAAATAAAGTAAATTAAAATGCAAACAATTTATTTGCTCTCCTAGTTAACTCATTTTAAAATAGATAAATATTTTCTACTTTTTTTTTTTTTTTTTAGTATAAATGCCCTTTTCATTATAAGCACTTTTAAAGCCCCGTAAATTTGTCTCGAGTTAGTAAGAATAAGAGTATTAAATAAAAGGAATCCTGTCTGTCAAGTGTAACATGTACATTTATATTAGATATTTCATTTGTAGTTTGTTTTCTTTTTGATTAAGATTATTAAGATAATGTATTTTTTTCTGCAACATGAGCAAATACTTAGCGTAGATGGTGGTTTATTCATCAGGCAGAAGTTACACCTGATCGAAGTTCAGAAGTCTGTTCCACTTGTGTAATGTAGGTGACTTCCATATTTTTCTTGGTTGAGCACCTGTGCCCTGAACAACGATGATGCAACAATGGATGGTCAGTCACAGATTTGCACTGCTGGAATGGGGAATCCTGCATACCAGCTGTTTACACAGCAATTAGGAGAACTCTCATAATGTGTCAAGACATATTGTAGCTTCTTTGTTTCTTTACTCTTTAGTTAAATGCAGATAACTTGTCAGGTTCCTTGTTGAGCAAAATTAAGTATATTCCAGAATAACTGCTGCATTCACGTAGACAGTAGTCTAGGAAGCATCTAAAAGTGAAGGTAAGGTAAATGTCTCATGCTACTCAACACTTAAATGTAGCCTAAGTCTAATGGAATGTTGACCATGTATTTTGAGCAATATAGATCTGGAAACCTTTCTTGTAATGTGAATTTATAAGCCACGTGATGTTAAGGGGTGGTTCATCCCATTTTTACAAAACTACGTGAATAGTTAGGTGACTATAGATATCTGATAAGAGTGTGAATATAATAATAATTAAAAATAATAGTAATATCTTAAGTCAGTAACTATTGCTTATTTACTTGTAAGCAAGCGACTAACTCAATCTCAGTTTCACTCTCCCTTCACGTAATTACTTGTTGGAAGGGCTATAATTTAGTAAGAAGAGAAAAAAGACGTGACTTGACACCTCTCCTCATAAAGGTGGGTGGAACTCAGACTGAGGGCAAATGTCTGTTGCTCTTTTTCCTTGTGCTGCCTTCTGTTGATTCTAGTTTTAGATGTTAACCTTTGAAGACTACCTTTGCTGATATCATCTGTTTGTTTCTGCTGAGTCAGTCTACCAGCGTACAGAATTTATGTATACAGAAACTCATGTAACCAAAGGCACTGTTCTGTTCTAATTGAATTCAGTGGGAGATCTCTCAATGATTTGATTAGCTAGTTGAAGATCTTGCTGTATAAAGCAAGAACTTCCACATTTAAAAAAACAAAAAAACAAACAAATGATTCTTGCAGACCTTTTATTTTTCTGCTTGGTTTGGTGGCTTGCATCAATTTTAGGGAAGATGACACATTCACACAGCAACATGCAATAGGAGTTGATTTTTCTGTGTCCAGCAGGATGCTTTTTCCAAAGGAGTATGAGTGGATACAGTGTCCAGTCATATTTTTTGTATAGATAAGATTTCATGTCCTTAAGGGAAGAACATTTGTAAAACCGAAAACCGATGTGAAAGGCCTTTCTAAGTGAATTACAATATTGTATTTTTAACAATCAATGAGTCACAAAATTCATGGAAAAAAGATGGAATTTAGTTCTACCTTTGCCCAAGTTGGGCATGAATAGTCTAGGATTAGTTTTCCTAGACCATTTATGAAATGTTTGCTTAACTTCTTTAACATAAGTTGATGCAGATGAACTGCTTTTACATATGTCTAGTTAATGAAAGTGTTTGTGTCCAGAGAAAAAAGACTTAATACGTAAGACATAATAAGAATAAATAAGAATAAGACTTAATAAATACCTAAAAGAAGAATACATCATTTGACTAAAAGTTTAGATTTTAAGAGGGAGGGAGAGATTTTCTTCTGTTTTTTTCTGACTTAAGTTATCCATTACTAAACAACAAACTTCATCTACTACCTAAAAATTCAGTAACGTTGACTATGCTGATACTAAGCATAAACTTGTTTGAAAACAAGATTGCTTAGTTTGCAGTCAGATCATTGTGATCTTTATCACCAAATGTATTAGAGGCTACTTGATTGTCTCTCCTTGTTGTGGGAAATTATGAATCTAGTGCATTTTTAGTGCTGTGGCAGGAACTGAAAATTTTGTGAGGAGAAATCAGAGAAATTATTTTTCTTGGTAGATCACTTTGGGAAACTGACCTCCTGTTTGGGATAGCTAAGACAAATGCTTTTGAAACACTGTTTTTATTTTTGGCAGTTGTGTTCTTCAGTAAAATTTTGACAGCCAGGCAAAATAATTTATTTTGACTGTCCTAATACAGGGCTGGTAGATGGTCAACAAAACGAAGAAAACTAAAAGGAGGCTCATAGCAGTTAAAATTCAGGATAGGGACTCAGAGGTCCAATTCTGCCAGCCTTCAGGGGAATCTCCAGAGAAAAGAAGTGAAGGAGGACAGGGTGAAGAAGGACTGTTGATAGCTCAGAACTGCTAGACCTAGTCTTAGGGTCCCAGTAACTTATTTCAATTCCTACAGCTCCTTCAGCCTTCTGCTGTTTATTTGATGAAAGTAGTCAGTAGTGTTATATTCTATATAGTCATGAAGGGTAAATAATCAATTAACTCTAATGGATTGGAGTTTATACCTATATGATTTAGATTACAAAGCTAACTCCTGAAAATCCCTGAATGCCCTAATTTGATTGCCCATGGAGCTTTTGCATGGGTAATTTCCTAAGTTGTTATTAAGATATAGTGATTAATTTATCTTTCACATACAATTTTTTTATTTAGTATTCCTATCTAATTCAGGATGGTTCTTCGTAAGATCTTTGGCATATTTTCTGTAGGAACCGAAACAAACTGAAGACTGCAAAAAGAGAGAGGATGCTTTTGTGAATGAGTCAAGAGAAAGACACTCTCTCAAGCCCAGTTTTATTCCTGTTTCTATCACAGGCTTTCTATGTGATGCTGAGCAACTCAATTAAAACATTTGGCAGATGGCCACTAACTGCATATAATTCATTTTCAGGGTGCTCAGCTTGAGATATGTGGGCTCTTACTTGCAGCAGTTGTTACTCTCCTTACAGCCACTGAAATCAATGGAAGTAGTGGCTGCTCAGCATGTTTGTTAGCGTAGTGGAGGAATGTGTGCATAGGGAGAGGGAATGTACCTCAGCCCTAGCGCCATCTTTGTCCCCGGTCCTCTCTGTCTGCATAGGGAAGTTTCTGTCTTGGACTACTGATTTTTATTTTGTGCTTTACATGAAATATCACCTGTAAGTATATTCTAAAGTATATTCTAATCAAAGAATGTCTTGTTTCAGTAGAAATTTGTGAGGTTTATAATGAACATCTTAAAAAAGAGCACCAGAAACCAATTATTTCTGCTTTTTTTTTTCTTTTTTTTCCCTTATTTTTTTTGGCTGAGAAATTGTGAATAAGGCATAGACTACTAACTGAATTGTGCAGACAAAATTCCTGCACAGCTGCCCAAGCTCCCTAGTTCAGCCTATCCAGAGCACTGGTTAAAACACAGAAACTAGAAAAATACCTCATGATAACGTAAGTAAACATTCATTAAGTACTGTAATGTACAAGGAGGTAGAAATCAGATTACATCAGAAGCCATCTTCTGGTATTTCTCAGTTTCAAAATGCTTTATTTGACAACCTAAATATTGTTTTGAGTAATGTAATATATGGTATGAAAAATTAAAGTGTGTCTTCACAGCTATAAATACAATGCATAGGCTAAAAGCTACTCCTATTAACATTGCAACTGAAAGATATAAATCAGTTCATAAATATGAAATTACTTGCATGCTTAGGTTTTTGCAGAATCGAGGTCTAATTAGTGAAAGGCATGATCTTGTGAAACACAGGGGTGGGAGCTGTAGTTGCACCTTCTAGGACTGGGCCCTACCTTGAAATGATTATAACTATATGTCTATTTATAGCTAAGTAGAAATTTAATAGAAATATTTGTTTTATTTGTATAGCATTTTCATTGGTTTACCCTACAGATATATGCTAGATGATAATAAAGTAATAAAAGATTGTTTTCACAGCTGTTTGTCTTTGATTACTTATTTCTTTGAAGTATTGCAGTAAGACAGACTTTGAACCTGGAAAGAGATCAAATAATGAATTGTTCTGCTTTGTGAAGCCTAAGAAGGGATTTTATTGTTGAAACATATAGTGCAACATAGCTTTTTTTTTTTTTCTCCTAACAGTTAAATAATGGTTGAACCTACTATGAGATCATTACAGATGGACTAGATTAAAGACCTTGGGGCCAAACATTAGGAACTGTGTTACTACTGACTAAAATAAGTTCTTAAGTTCTGTCATTACCGATTTATTTTTGTTAGTTTTCTTTTTGAATCAAAATAGAGTTTCAAAGAAAATGTTTTAATCTCTTAATTATCTGTTTACTTAAAACTGAGGATGGCAGGAAACTTAATACATGTATGAATCCTTTGTATCAGTTGACCACAGCTTTTATCCTGGATATTTATATAGTATTAAATTGGAATAAAAGCTGTACAGCTGTGAATAAACTTCGTAGGAATTTCTCAAATGGAAAGGATTATGCTACTTAAAATATGTGCAGAAGTGCAATTAAAATATTCAACATGGTTTGAAAGCTTTTTGTATGTATTTTTTCTTTGTTTTCTTAATGTAACATTAGCTTCACTCCCAAAATTCATCCTGAAAGCAAGTAGAGAAATAACAAAGATACGCCCCACCCCCAGCTAGTGAACAATAAAATAGCAAATAATGCAGGTCAGCATTTCAGACAGTATATTTGAGTTCTTCCTGGTTATACTGGAAGAATATTTCTCTGTGCATGAAATATCTGCACGTTTACAATTATATCTCTTGAATACATAAAAATGGTGAGGTGTATATTTTTAAAATCCCTGAAATGTTTGTACTCTCCATATCAGTTGACTGAAATTAGTTGTTGTGTTATTTGGAACAAACTTTTGCCTCTGTGGAAGAGAGAAACCTTTCAAATGATAATTTCAATAGAAACATTAGACAAAGGAATATTGTAACTTTAGAGATTTTTATGATGAAGGTGTGTTTAAGAGATGTCACTTTGATATTTTTACATTATGTCCTACATTTGTCAGCTAAAACCAGGATATTGCCTCAATGAGAAAAAGCATGTTCTGCACTTGTCAAAAGGCAGTAAGTAATGATTAAAATAGCAGTGTGAAACGCTGGGAGATTAAAGTGATGCTAATGATAAGTGAGAGAAGAAAAGGGCAAGCTATATTTTAATCCCTGAGAGAATGGTTAATGACTTCTATTGCCTGAGATTAAACTAAACCTGTCTCATCAGCTTTTTCTGCCTGGTGAAAAAAAGCTCTCTGCACTTTAATTTATTAAAGTCTTTTAAGGAAGCACATTGATCCACAGAGGTTAAACTTTAAAAAATTGTGCAAAATACACACTAAAAATGCTTTAACAAAAGTGTGACTTTGTTGCTTTAGGCAAACTCACAGTTTTATAAAGAATTCATTGTCTATGGCTTGGCGAATTTAATTAAGGAATATTAATTACTTAAACTGGGAGGCTTGTTCCTTTTGAAACCAGACCATTTTTGTAATATTGGTACGGGAAAGGTAGCTAGTATGTTTTAGAGGATATCAGCAAAAAGGGACTGACTAAGTTAACAGCTGGAAGTGTTGTATCATCTGTTACGATACTGACATCGAAAAGCCATTTTAGAAACGCTTTTCAAAATATATGTACTGCTTGGTAAAATGTACTGAGTACATTTGTTTATACTGAATTACTGTTAATCCATTTCTTTTAATAATTCTTATGACCATGAGACAGTGTTGTAGAATCATCTTTACATTAAGAAGCTGCCCAGATCAGCATTGCCTGTTCCAAAAAGTCATTTGCCACATTAGAGAGGGATGACAGCAGAATCGGGCTGTTTATTTAAAATGTGATAAAATTATCAAGCCTGGGTTCTTAGAATAAATGGCAGCAATAGAGAATGCTTGGGAAAACAAGATTTTCCTCTCGGCAGCTTTGCAAGCTTTTCTCACTTTTAACTTCCAGCCTTCCATTACACTTCACAAAGCACGTGTATCCTCATCCTGCAGGACAGACAATAGGTTTAGCCAAATATTGAAGCAAACTTACGTGCCTAAGCTTTTTTTCAAGTTCAAACTCCACTTGCTTCTTTTTCCCTCTATTTATATACAGGAACACTGGAAGTAAGCAGTGTGCTTTTGTCCTCTTTTGCAGTCCCCGTACCCACAGTGCCACTCTGACTCAGTACCATCAAGCTGCAAAGTGGATCTGAGCTCAGGGAATACATTTCATGCTGGTGGGTACTGCCAGTTGTATTCTGCATCTCTTCCCTCCTGCCTCATGGAAAGCATTTTCCCTTTTGAAATCTCAGAAACCCTGTAAATAAGGAGCCCATTTAGTTACTATCTTATGTGATCGTTGTAATCCAGGTTATTTTTTAAAGCTGTTTTTTAAGTATAACTTGTTTGGTAAGTGAGTTTAAACTTGATTCATGCTTTGATGTTAATGAAACACCAATTTATCGGAAGGCCCTGCAGCCCTAATGAGCAGTTTCTTTAAAAAGAACATTTAATCAAGGTTTATTTTTAACTTGTTTAAACAGATCTAATAGTTTGTGCTGATTTCATTTCAGTATAATAATTGCTAGCAATCCTATTAGTAAGTCGTGGTACATGGAAGTTAACACAAATTCCATTCTAATGAGTGTACTATAACAGCAAAATCCTTGTAGTCAAGGAAAGGTTCATGTTAGAGAGGAGTGACAGAGGCACTCGGACGTTTTGCTGACAGCAGATTATTTTTGTTTTTATACAAATGTCAGGCATGACTTGCTAGTATTTAATGGGTTTTGTTATTTTTTTAGAGGTGAGGCATTTTCACATTAACTTTTTAAGGTGAGAGGAGACAGTTATATCCTGACGTTAGGAAAACACTTAGTCTGCTAGAGTGACTCATTTTTGTCTTTATACTTCACCTGTCTATGAGGATTTAGCTGTAATATTCTATGTTAGGAAGATAAAATTCTGCAACCCTCAAATGCAACTTGTGGCATATATGTGAACAAATGTAAAATCTCCGAGGCAGTTTAGCATGAAAAGAAAATGAAGTTTCAGAGCTCAATTTATAGTTAAAAAAAGATCTCTAAAAGTGTGGATGAAAAACACGATCATCTGAAATACTGTTTTTTTATGATCAACTTAAAGCTGTTTCTACTTGTCTGAAGATTAGTGCTGGCAATTTTCATTGTGACTAAAATCTTTTGTCTAAATTTTGGTATATTGGCAAAAAGTAGAAAAATAATTATTCCTTCATTTGAAAATAGAAGTATCACAACATTATTTTCAGTCTTACAATACAGCGTTCGGGTATATACAGTCAAACTCAGTTATTAGCATTTAAACTTTTTATTACTGTGACACCATGACATTTAAAATACGAGGAAATTTGGAGATAAATAATATGGAGTGATGTAGAATTTTAGAGCTGTACTAAAAAGCGTTCTGATGGACTGAAGGGCATCTGTGAGTTACACATTGTTTATAGGTTCCTGGGTTTCTGATTAGAATCTGGGAGTGCAATGTTTTATAAGTGTTAGAGCTGGAGTGGAAGAAAATGGCTTCAGAGAACATCAGTAATTAGATTTCAGTTGTGCAAGGACAAGTCTTGGAAGTCTTTAGAAATTCGCGGTTCAACCCAAATGGTCAGCTTGCAGGATCAGTATTTTAGGCCCTTGGTGGAATAACTCTTGTTATTTGTGCAACATCTTGTTTTGACTCTCTCTTTTGGTGAGATTCTTTTACGTCTGAGGGCAGACAAATGGGACTGTCTGCATTCACTTCTTTGCTCCATCTTGCTCATTACATTTATTTCCTCATCTTGAAAGAAGTCAGAGAACAATAGTAATGATCCTCCTCTTTCTTCCTTTGCTTCTCTGGTCATAGAAGAAGTAACCTGACTGGCTCTTGGTTCTTGTTTGTCTGTGACAGTCTGTATTATTTAGAAAGTATTTGTAATGACTACAACAAAACTACTGTGTTGTGCTGATAGTGGCAATAAGGCATATGTTGTCCAGTACTGATATATTAAGATTTCTTCTACACTTAAGTTGTCTTGTTCTGGAGGCATTTCCTCTGCCCAGCAGAATCCACTTAAGGGCTTCATGTTTGTGTGAAGGAAAGGATACAGTCTTGGTTTTATGAAGGGCAGAAGAGGTGCAATATTTACTCAACTTGCCAATGTTACTGCCACTTCAGAAGAAAACGTATGAGAAAACTTCCAAGAATGAGCACAGTTGGCATAGCTGTGCAGTTCACTGAGAGCTGAATTCTTGGGGAACCATGTCTCTGAGTCTTCTACAGAGATTCTCTTTGTGCCCTTGCCCTGGCTTGGCTCTTTATCTGGCTCCCCTAGGCCTTGCACCCTGTTGCATCTAGAGGAAAGACAGGGCAGGCTGTCTTGGTGAAATGTTGCAGGGCAACTTAAATGTGAGAAGCCTTGTGAAGGTGTCCTCCCACAGCTCTTCCCTGGAAGCAGGAGGTCTGGCTAGAATCACAGAGAGGTTCTGCCACTTAAGAGTCATGGTTCTCAGTGTGATAAGAAACAATTTTCTCTTGCATTTCACACATGAGCGAAAGCAGGACACTTTCACAGTTAGATTTTATGGTGATTTTTCAGAAAGGAAACAGTATTTTCTTGGAATATCTGTTCTTTTGGGGCTTTATTACGGGGACCTGTTACATGAGAAAAAACCTAGTATAGATGGTTCTGAGAATCAAAGCATAGCATTACCTCAAAGACTGCTGTGTTAAGGCCATTATTTGCATTGATTTTGGAATGCGAATAATACTTTATGTCTTACTGATATCTTATATTGAAATCCTTTTAGAAGTATGTATTTTTATGGAAATAAAAATGCTAAGTACTGTGATGTTAAACAAAGGTGAAAAAACCAACAGCATTTGTTTTTTGCTGCTGAGTTCTGACAAACCTTTTAAAGGGGATGTCAGTTCACTGACATCATCTGAATACTCTCTTCCATAGAACTTTGGAGACTTCTTTCAATACAAGGGAAACAAACTGGAACTCATCTTTCACTGACAAATGTATGCTCCGATGAATCACATCATCTGACTTAAGTCCTTTTTCTGCCTTACTAAAAACAAACTCATACTATTTGTACTTAATGCTGATACACAGCACGCTCTGAATACTAAGTTGGAATGTATTTACAAATGTGAAAGAACCTGTGGTCCTTTCATGCATCAGGTTGTCATAGAAACTAATTAACTTTCATTTCTGTGTCAGGGCAAAGTAGTGTAATGCAGATGTAAATTGAGGTTCAGAAATTACAGTGATGAAACAGTAGAGAAAAAGAAAACATCAGAATCTTCAGAATTCCAGCAGGACATAGGGAATGCAAAACATGTGATAGGAAGTTACAGTGTTAAATGCCTCATTTTACCACATCCTTTTGTATAGTCCACTGCTTTAGAAGTGCTCTGAATGTTAGAAAATTAACAAAACAGTACGTTTTATGTATATTACTTTTGTGTATGTATGTGAAAATGTGTGAGTCTAGGGAGGGAGTGTATGTGCACATGTAGCAGTAAAATTATGGTAAGAAACTGTGTATAAAATACAAAACGACAATTACAGACTACTTACTATGAGAAAAACTTTAAAAACTTTTAATGTAACCTTTGCTTTCTGAAATGAATTGATTTTTTTTTTTTCCAGTTAGTCTCTCTCTCTCTACTGGTTATTAGAATTTTACATGAAATGTGAATACATTAATATTTTAACTGTGAAAGGTATACTGTGACTAGCTTAAGTGGTAAAGGAATGTGATTACAAGATGATTTATTGGAAGTCATTAAAAATGATTTATTAAGAGAAAAATGTTGTGTTACTAAACCTTTTTTTTTTTTTTTCTTTTTCCCCGCCATTGAAGATGGGATTATGCTGTTGTGTTGCCTTCTTTGGAACAGGAAAGCAGTCTGCTAAAAGACAGAGAAGCATTTTGCTTTGAGGGTGAATATATTCTAAATACATACAGCAAGCCTCATCCTCTATTCTCCCAGTTGTAATTTCAGTCTTAATAGGCCCTCATCTTATGGCCAGCCTGCACCATTTCAGCTTCTGGGCTGTTTGCTCAGTTTTATGTTGTACTGCTGTTTGTGGGGCTGCGCTGTGAATTAGTTTAATAACAGCTCCAGATTAAAATCTCTCTCTTCCCTGTCTTTCCACTCCTTTTTTCCCTCTTTCCCTCCCTCACAGCTATAGAAAGATTGGAAGGGAAGGGCTGGGCCTTTGATGACTGTAAAATAAATGGCTTTCTTTAGAATATATTTCTTAGATTTCTCTTCTATTGTGCTCCTAGAACAGGAGAAACAAATCTGTAATGGATTGGGTTCACAGTTTGAACACTGATGAATAGAATATTTCTTGCTCTTGCATGTTCTCCTAATTTGGAGTATGCACTCTTGAAACAGAGTTGGTAACACAGAGAAGAAAAAAGTAGCAGGGAAGGTGTGTAATTATGCAATTTTTGTATAGTTGATTCCTTCACAGAAGAAGAAAGGGGGAAATATTTTTATAGAGGAGAATCATGGGAAAGCTAAAGACACTCCTAGAGCTTCATTATTTTTTAATGCATGTGTGCAAATGGAAGATATGTGAATGCCCCACCACCACCACAACAGCAACAGCAACAACAGCAAAAAAGTGGGGGGGGACTGATAATACATTATCTCTTTCTTTCTCACTTTATTTGTTAAGTGGGACTTTTTGTTTTTCCTTCTGGCTACACTGCAGTTTCTTGTTTTTATCAATAGCTTTGTTTCGTTGTTTTGAAGTCAGTGTACATTTCTTTTGAAATATGATATAAAATGAGATAGAAGAGAAACAATTTATCTGTAAAGTATGTATTTCCCCTCTCTTATTTCATTGTGTCTATATATATGTGTCTGTATTCAGTAAAGTCATTGGCAACTCTCCAGTTGACTTCAACAGGACAAGACCTGGCAATATAATTAGACATATATTATTAAATGGAGGACTAGATGTGTCACAGAAGAGTAATATGTCGTTTGCTGTAGACATGGTAGAACGGTAATACAGAAAGAGATTTAAAGAAACAGTAGGCTGGATCTGTTGAAATGTTATCAGCATGACAATCAAGTAATGGCTAATGGCACACATTGCTTCCAATCTAAATCTTGCTGAATTTGCTCTAATCCTACTTGTCATTCCATAAATGAAATGGCATATACTCTTGTACCAGAGGCTCCCACCTTCTTTGTTCATGTATATGATAACAAAAATAGCTCAACTTCTGTGCCAAATACTAAGGGATTCCTGAAGCCAAGCTGCTATTTGCACCTAATGTCTTTGACTGTTTCCTGTTCCATAGGAAAACATAACCTTCAAGTCTTTCTTGAGACTTTAGGTTCAAGGTCTGGAGCTGAAGCATCGGACCCAGCCGAGACTACAGCTCCAGAATTGAGGGTTATTTTGGTTTTCAAAGGGGAAGACCAAAAAAGATTTGTTACTGTAACAAAGCTTTAGGGATTGCAATAGATTTGGGTAAATAGATACTCTCCCATGAATCTGTTCCATGTGGAAGGAGCATACGGGGAAGTACTGCTGGTGATAGGGGGATTACAAAGCCATCAGACTCAGCAAAAACTGAGAGGGAGAGAGAAATAAATTTTATCTGTAAAGAAATCTGCATAACAGGATAGCATGACAATCAGGAGATGAGGGCAGCAATCTTCAACATCTCTGTCATAACAGTACTGCTTGCCATAAAATCTAACCACCAAGGCGTTGGCTATATGTCAGAGAATATAAAAGCCACATGGTCTGTACTACACCTCTTCTTTTTTTGTCAGCACAGCAAGGGGATCTGCAGTAACCTTTGTTCTCCTTCCTGCTACCCATAGCAAATTAGAGAGTTATGGGCTGACTTGATAACTCCAAGGCATCAACATTATATCAAATGAAAGAATAATAAAAAAAATCCTTTTAAAGAACAGTTGTAAGTGAATATGGTTTGATAGTGGGCACAAGCACTCAGTGGTATGCTGAATCTTCCCACAAGGCCATTTTACATAATTTATTAACAAGATCATTTTACTTTCTGATTTAAAAGATTTGTAACTATAAGCTCCTGTGTTTTCCCTGAACAAGTCACACAATGCACACAGTAGGCAAAGTGTTAAAGGGCTAGGAAAATATTATTTCATCACTCCTGTTCCATTAGAATTCACTTGGGTGGCTGAGAAAATGGTTTATGGATTAGAGAGAGAAGAACAAGCTAAAACATTTCATACCTTCATCTCTGATAAATTCCCCAAACTCATTCTTCGCATCTGAGCCATAAATAACAACCATACTTTTTGCTAAAAAGAGCTTTTTTCCTGTACCAGGTCTTTTGTCTTGGAGATGAATGCTATAATAAATTTGAAGTCTTAGGGGGGGCATTGTTTGAACTATAACATTATGGTTTACAACTGTTGCTTCTATTATGAGGAGGATAAAAAGCGACTATGAAGCTTGATCTCTGTCATAGAAACAGATTAATATTTCAGCCTTCAGCTTGGGTCAAGTGTATGATTTTTCCCAAAAGCACCTTAGCAATTAATTATTATTCTGTTTGCATTTAAAATCTTACCCTCTACCCACCTTTCAACCCGGGAAAAGTTGTAATGACAACATATTTTAAGGAAAAAAAATGTTAGATATGGAATGCAACATTTTGTGTTCCTTGCTAAGATGTGTACCCTTATATATTGCTTCATCAAAATTTCCATCAAAATGTTTAAAACCAGTGCACTAACCAGTCGAACTTACATTTATGAAAAATATACATTAAGGGAAAATAAAAGAAAACTGGATTTTTCAAACAACTTGGCAAGGAATTTGAAAACCAGTGGCATTTTACTGAGGGAGTACAACTATTGTAATTTTTTTTTCCCCAGGACTTCGAAGTACATTCCATTTTGTTTCTTCACCCATGTATTTCTTACTAAATTGTTTTGTATACTAAGTCAAACTGCGCATATATATGTATATACATCTAAATATATTTAGGCTAAAATATATGAAGTATGGCAATGGGCACAATTATAGTGGAAAATATACCCTATCTTTCTCGTTCTGCGTCATAAAATTAATTCCCGATTTAAATAATCAAAGTCAATTGGAAATGGGTGGCCAAAATTAAAATAGAGAGCTAGGCTGAAGGTTACATCCTGGCTGCACACATGTATTTTGTGGTTACAGGTGGAATTTTACCCTTCATTTTCCCCACAATACAAGCCAGAAAAGATGGATCCATATATAATGCAACTCCATGGGGCAGAGACTTCTATCTCTTTGTTTACTATCTAAGAAAGTAACATAAAAGTAAAAGCAAATCTGATTTGTTTTTAATGTTGTATTACTGCATTGTTTTCTTTTTAAATACTTAATATATCCTATGAGATTTTTTTTTTCAGAAAGTATTAACATTTTAGATTTACTAACAATAATGGCAAATTGAAGAAATAGGCTTTCTGTAGTCAAAAAGTCAAGAACTGTGAGGTCTTAATCTTTAACATATTTTATGTAGTAATAAATATATTTGTAAACATTTTGCCATATAATTTTAAGTAAAAAAATAAATAATTTCTTAAATTTGAAAAGTAAGAAGTCTCTTATTTGTGCCACAGTGGATAATACGAAAACAAATTTTAACTTGAAGTTCATCAAAGAAGTTATTTGGGAATGAAGGAACCATATTCTGTTTTTTAATTTTTGATCTACCTCATACATATTTTTTCTAACATTGTTCTTTCAGTCAGCAATTGGGAAGGGAGAATAAGAACTCCTTATTTTCTCAGTATTGCACGTTTTTTGTGCAAATATTCCCTTCACTTGATAAACTGTAATGTTTGTCTCCAGTTAAAATTCTGCTTTTATCTGAAGAATTAGCATTTGTTTTAAACAATGTGGCAGGAGTCAAAGAACAAATAAACCATTAAAAGTGCACTTTTATCTGGACCTGACCTCCTGATTACTATTATATTGGAACATTCATATTTAAGATATTATGTTTAACGCTTTAAACCATTCAAGATTTTTTTCATCACTGATTACCAAGAGTTGGGGGAACTGTGCATGGACTAAAATGAAACTGTTTGCAGAAATCTTCTGCTTTATGAACGGACACAGTGAACTTTTTTTTTTTTTTTTTTTTTTCCCTTTTCCATTGGAAATGCTGATTTTTGCATCATAGCTAAGTATGAGAACACAAAACAGGAAAGTGAAAAATAAGTCTGAAGGGATAAGAGTGTATAGAGAATAGCTACAGAAATAAAGACTATGCAATCTTTGGTGGAATACTTGTGGTGAATGACTTCTTTCCTTTAATTCCTCAAGTGCATCCTTACTGATTGACATCTGAATGGCAGTAATTTGGGGTAATGGGTAGCTACTAATTGAGGGTGAGCTTCACTACCTCGCAGAAGAACATTCTCAAGACCTTCTAATATAACACTCAAATCGGTATTAAGTGCATAAATTGGTATAAGATTTTATGTTAGCCTTCTCTGTATGGGTTAATTTTATCAGGTCTGCTTATGACAGGCGTTAAAGTGTGTTCGAAAGATGCTTGTATACATATGGTAATTCCTTACTTGTGGCTTCCTTTCCTCTATTTATGCAGAGTGCTATCTACCAGCATTATGGCCAAAGATATGTTTTTACTGTGCTCTTCTGTCAGTGTTTCTGAGACAACTTAGTTATAAAAGATTTTGATGAGTATTCTGTAACCCTACCCATGGAAGTGCGTAGTTGCATCTGTTTATGTCTTCAGCGTGATTTTGTAGGTAAACAGGTCACATAGACATACTGGAATGCTAATGGAAGATAATAGTGCTTTTTTCAACATGGTTCTCAAGCAGTTAACTTACCAAATCTTAAACTCATAACCTTATTTACCTTTTCAAATGGAGCGTTTTACATTCGTGAACTGGATCTCTGGAACACCACAAATGGGCGCTTTTTTTTTTGTACCATCTGAATGCAGATGACGGGGCATGGTGCAGAAATCAGCTGGCTTGAGTCTCAGTGTTGTGCTGAGTTTGCCAAACTGCTGCACAGAGCCCCAAACAGTGCTTTTTGGAGTTATTTTTATCACCAAACCATGTGTTGGTGTTGGGACATGTGGCCAACATGGGAACATGAGCAGGGCCTAAGGATGCTTCTCAGTGAGCAACAACACATCATCAGTAGGGTAAAACTAACTCGAGGGTATTTTAAATTTTACATGTTGACCTACAGCTCTGTGATCTCAGTTCTTGCTGTATTTCTCAAGGAGGCACTCGGTATCTGGTCTGTGAACAGCTGATAGAAGAGAAGCCTATTTCATTTGTGTCAGAGAGGGAATGACAAAGAATCCAACCCTTCCCCCCACCCCCCCCTCCTTGTCCCTGACAAGTTGAATGGGGGGAGGAAAGAAAGAGAGGAGGGGGGTGGAAAAGTCCTCCTGGGTATGAGGACAGGAGGAAGATGACATCTTTAAATTGTTCCTGAAAAGAGACATAAGACACAAACTTAGCATAACATTCTTCCCTTCGTAACATTTGCAGGTTGAAAAGAAAAAAAACCAAAACAAAACAGAACAACCCTGGCAATTTTAAAGATAAGCCAAGTTAATCAAAGTTTATAGAAGGGATTTTATGACTTGGCTGCTTAAAATGGCAGTAACAGTGCTGCTGTGTACCTGCAAAGTGTCTGTTACCTTTACCTGCTCTGAACTGAGGAAAGGGTTTGCGCCCTTTGTGTGTATGACATTTGGTTGTATTGCCTACCCAAAATCATTGCCTGTCATGGGTGGATACAGAGGTGCTGACAAGTTACCATATGGGTATCCAGCAGAAATATTAAGTGTAAGGCGCTAGGAAAAAAAAA
>PPHD01001334.1:7509-44311 GCA_002909625.1 Bambusicola thoracicus
TTTTTTTCAGTAAGATGAAATAACACGCAGTGTATCAAATACTTTCTTTGTCGTGATACTAGATGAAATAAACCAGAACTGTGGGGAAAAGAGGCTGATCTTCTGGTTACATGACAGTGTGATGAGCATGGAGTGCCATCTTCTGATCCTGTGGCTTGGCTTTGTGTGAACAAGTAGTAGGACGTGAGCTCTACTTAGCTAAAATAGCACTTTCTTCAGGTACTTGTAAAGCCCTTCATGAGAGTGAAGCAGCATCAAGCTCTGTTTTGCTGTTTTTTGGTGTATTTTGAAGTATAAATGATGTCACTGGTGAGTCATTCCTGGCTCTCCTGCTGAGCAGTCTGCTCAGTTCTCCATGCTACGTACCTGACACTCCAGGAAACCCATATGCTCTTTTCACAGACGTTACTTCCTCTTTCGGAATTTAGATTTCACTAAAATATACACCAAAAAAAAAAAAAAAAAATTAGTACAAAATCTTTGGGAGTTATGTCTCAAGCAAACTGGTTATGAACCTACTGGAAGTCCAAAACAATAGGATTGAGTTTATATTTCAGAAGAATGGCAAAAAAAGAAATATTCAGTCTTGGAGAGTCTTGAATCAGTGACTCCACTTGGAGTTTATGATGACTGATAGTGCACCACCTATTGTGGCTGAAATGTCACTGTTGTATTCAAAGTTCAGAACTGGCAAAAGATGTGCCTGCTGCATTTCTATTTATTCTGCTTCTGCACACATCCAGTCTCTCTCCCAGCATGCTTCAAAGATCCTCAGTCTTTTGCAATTGTATCATATAGTTGTCATTTCAAAGACATTACGCATATTGTGCTTTTGGTAATAGATTGTTTCTTTTAGCAGCAATATATTGTGCTCCTGGATTTAGGGACAGATGGCAACCAGAACCACTGAATGTTGGGAAATCCTGGGGAAGTTCAGAAATGCATTCACAGATCAATCCTCTTGTGCATACGCTATAAGCCCAGTGTCCCAGCTGTGTTAGATTCCCTGTGCACTTGACTGTGTACAAAGGGGATTTGCCTGGGCCACAATTAGTCTGAAGTGCATAATATACAGAACAGTATCTACACATACTGAGAAAAATGTATAAGATTTGCCAGTGATACAGACTGCTTCTTGGTGTTATTTCTGCTTATGCATCACTTCAGTTAACAATTCTTTTTAAATGATACATGTAAAATAGAGATACATTTCAACCCTAAGGGAAAGCAAGGACTGCTTGAACTGGTCGTGCAAAACTGTAATCATTCTCATTGCATCTTTTTAAATAAAATAAGGATTAAGGAATACACTTTTTTTTCTCAATTTTGCTTTTGGTTTAGCTGCAGAGTTGCTTTAAGTTGAAAGTTGTTACCACTGCACCAGAATACTATATTTTAACATTGTGGCAGTTTTTTTTTTAAATCTCAGAATATACTTGGGATTTGTTCCATTCATCTAAGCGTAAGTGCTGAACATAAACTAGTTGTCCTAGATCCCTCTGTGGACAGAGGAAAGGCATCGCGCAAGAAGGGCTCTTCCCATCCTAAGCTATGCAATGAAATTTATTTGTGCAAATAACCCCTAGCCATTGACTATGTCTCTGTGGGGAAGCCTGAGCAATTCATTCAAATGGATTAAGTAAACTGCAGATGGCGAAAGCTAGGAAATTAAATATAATGAAGTTCTGAACACTTTGCATACTCTGAACATTATGCCCGATGCTCAATCTACTCAGCATGGATCTCCTTTTTAAAATAATTATTTCATGTTATTATTTTTCCATTCTGTTGATAACTGCTTTAACAGAAGTTGCTGGGAAAGTTCACCATTGCCTCAGGTACTGCTCCAAGAGGTTGCAGACTTCTGTTCTCTCACCTATACTATTTTTGTCTTCTTCAGTCTTCTGGTACCAGTATCACAGTGGATATTGCAGTCATGGGAGAAGCGCATGGGCTCATTACAGACCTTCTGGCAGATCCTTCACTGCCTCCCAACGTGTGTACTTCTCTGAGAACAGTGAGCAACCTGCTTAATACACAGTTAACCTTCCAGGCCATCCACAAGCCAAGGGTGAACCCTTTGGTGTCCTTCAGTGAGAATTACACATGCTCTGACTCGGAGGAATGTCCAGAGAAAGGAGAAAAACTAGCTATTCCCAAGGTGAGTATTTGACAGTTACTCCCTCTGTCATCTTATGACTTGGCTCTCCTTTAAGGGACAACACTATGCTAGCGGGAGGTCTCACTGGAGTTTTTCCTTGTTTGATTCAGATTACCATTTTATGTATTAATCATAGTTTTCTATAAAAAGAAAATTAAATAGACTGTTTATTTCATAGTAAAACAATCCCTGCATATCCTACAACTCATGGCCAGCTAAACTTCTGTTCAGGCATCTTTAGAAGATGATGTTTGACACACAAAAATCACATAGATGATGCCCATATTTCCTTGTGGGTGCTGGTTGGAGCTTAAGAGAGAATAAATGATCAGGAACAGGGCAAGCAAAAGCCTTTCAGCATCCAGACTCACAAGTCTGACTCAGTAGTTCTCACAGAGTTTCTCCTCCCACTCCAAAAAATTTTTGACACTGCATGTAGGGTGACCAGAAAAATATATTACTGCCTTGACAGATGTCTTTATGAACGCTTAGGAATTCAGCAGGGATATAATCACTGTTAACTGCCGATGTTTAGGAAGTTAGCAGCTAGAAAGAACAGATCAGCTTTGAAGTAGTATGAATTGTACACTCACTGTTGATTAGCTGTCCTGCAGGGTCTGCATTTCACTTTCAAAGCCAAACAAAAATACTTTTGCCATGCAATCTCACTTGTAAAATTAAATATATACAGCATATATTGCCTAGTGAATGCTTTTAACTTTTAACAGTTGAAATGACACAGCCAGCATTCATTCTAGAATTTTCTGGCATGTGAACTGCAACACTTGTGATTCTTTTTAATTTATTTTAGTATTATGATAATTATTACTCTGCTTGCCAGTGTAACAGCTGCATATATGGAATGGGTGTTTGCAGGTCTTTAAGCACGTGTTCTAGTTAAGTTTAGTGCATATGTGTGCAATGACTGTACTCTAGGCTCTTAGAGAAAAGATTACGTGGAAAAACATTGCTATCACATGAGCAGACACAGTGTACAGATTAAAGTTTGTAGTTGCACAGTACCTAGTGAGGAGCAGAAAAATGAAGGATGGAGAAATAAGTTAATGTTACAGAGGAGTAATTTGACTGAAGAAATCACTGACCTGAATGCATTATGGTTCGTAGAATTAATAGTTTGCAGTCATTTATTTATGTGTCTAAATATAGATTTAGAGTCTTTACCTTAAGCATCTGACACAGAGTGTTTGGGTTAAGAAGTTAACATGCTAACATATTTATCTGTGCTTGAGCTTCAGACCTAAGTGTATCTTCCATCTTAACTTTCTCAACCCTTCTTTATCACAGAGACATATTTATTTTAGCTCTTAGCAATAAAAACTACAATATAATTACAAGAGAAACATCTTACAAAATCATGGTAGTACCCACTACAGAGGCTCTCTGTCATCATCTCTTATTATCAGTGACTGCATTCCAGAACTTTGGAAAAAAGATTCATGTCATATTATAGAAAAGGAAGAGTCAGGTGAAAGACAAATGCAGGGTGGTCAAGAAAAATCTTTGGTAAAGGATGATGCTCTCTCTAAGCTTTTCAGAAGTTTTTTCCTGTTGAGTCTTGAAGATCTCCATACTTGTAGACTCTACAGCTTCTCTGGGAACCATTACCAGTACTTGATCACCCTCACTGTATTTATTTATTTGTTTGTTTGCTTATTTTACATTTGAATGGAATTTCTCGTATTTCCATTTGTGCCCACTGTCTCTTGTTACTATATGCCACTTCAAAAAGCTGATCCATCATCCTCCCTCTTCTTGCATTCACGTATTTATTCACATTGATAGGATCTCCCTTTGAGACTTCTCAAGACTGAACAATCACGGCTGTCTCAGCCTGTTGTTTTATGGCAGGTACCCCAATCCCTCAGTCATTTTTGTAGCCCTGACAACTTGTTTAAGTGCTTTTGGCCACACTGTGTAAGATTAACATTTCCAAAGAACACCATTAATGTTGTCTGTTTCCATTAACCTCCAAGTGTTGAGCACTTATGGTTATGGAGTTGTGAATATGTAGCTTTCCTTGAACTTAAAAGAGGGAGGAAATCCTCTACCCTCCAACACTGAGTTCACTAGTGAACTTTGCTGAATTCAGTGGAAGACAAGTATTATATTATGTGGACCAATCCAGAACAAAGGTACCTTACCAAATACTGCCAGGTAGAATTAATCAGTTGCTATAAAATGTTTTTCTTCTACATGTTTAAAGTTTTCAGAAGCCTATATGTACTCTAAGCAACTGATTTTTCTTTAGCGCTTACGGAGAAGTTTGCCTCCAGGACTGCTGAGACGAGTGTCCTCCACTTGGACCACAACAACATCAGCCACAGGTTTACCCACACTGGAGCCAGCCCCAGTGAGAAGAGATCGCAGTGCCAGCATCAAACCTCACGAATCGTCTTCATCCAGGTTACATTCTACTCCATCTCTCTTTTATGCCCATCTCTGACAACATTTATTTGGTTATGTGTGATGATATACATCATTTAAAAGTTATAACTCCAAACTATTTTAGAACAACTTCTACACATCTCAGTAAGTCAAGTTACCAAGTGTCATTCCCAGTTTTAGTCAGATCACGCTGTAACTATTACTATTACCAGGAAGCAAAATGAAAAACAACAACAACAAACAGTTTATTCTAGCAAAGTGAAGGTTTCAGAAAACTTGAGTGTTTCTTCTGCATCTCAAAATCTGTTGGCAGTAGTGAAGAAGAAGACAGGACCTAACAAGGCCCGACACCCACAGTATTTGCTGATGGATAGTTTGGTTGAATATAGCCCCAAGCTCTGCTTTTGTCAGCCTTTCTATCATACAGGGAGCCTAGGTGCTTGGGGCAGCTTGCAGAGTACACTGAATGTCTGCTGCAACAAAAATACATGGCTAGCCAAACTTCCCTTTATAAGGAGTCCCATGTATCTCAGTAAAAGTAAATACAAAGAAGTTTTAATCAAATGTAAATATTATTCCAGTCATCAGTCTGTGGTTTGCAGGGTGCATTTGATTTATACTGTTGATCCCAAATTCTCACACGCTATTTAAGCATCCTAAGATGGGAATACAAGGGAGAAGGACAGCAATTAAATATTATTGTTGGTCCTTTTCTACAGTTGTTATATAACTATGCTTGATGAGCCAACTGAGCAGGCTATCAATTCTTCCTGCATTTAACGTCGCCAGTTGTGTAACTATAGCTCTGTCAAGCCTCCCAGCCTACTGTTTGCAGTACTTCTTTTACAGTAGGAGAAAGAATGTGTATTCCAGAAAGGGGAAAAATGAAGCCCATAAGTAAGTCTAGCTTTAAAAATGTTGGCAGAGCAATGCAGATTTACTTTCAAGGAAAATAATTTTGAACTGAAGGGGAAAAAAATCCTGATTATCTGCCACTTCCCCTGTACCAAAATCAAGAACGCTACAGATCATAAAAAAGGGATTGTTTCATGAATTGAAGTGGAGAAGGGAAGGAGTGACAGGGGAGTTGGTCTATGGTTGTTTCCTCAATAAGAAACTCTTCAGCTTGTTCCCTATACACTAGCTTCCATAGTCACAGATTTGCAAAAATTCCCCTTAAATCTCTGTTTAAGATTAGGAGTCTTATATTCCTGTATGCCTTTGTCACAAAAATAGTAAGTCATAGTCATCTTTTAGCTTTAAATGATTTGGGGAAAAAAAGCTTCCCTATTCCTGCTCTCAGTCACATCTCTATCCAGTGAATCTTCCTTAAGAAGTCAAATAATAGAGCTGTGGTGGTTTACTTCTTTGGATGTTTGGTTGGTTTTATTTTTCTTTATGGTGGACCAGCATTTTATATTCTTTCTGCCAACTAACAGCCCTCCACAACTCCAAACCAAATGAAAACCAAAACCAAAACCAAAACCAAAAAAAAATAAGCTGCACCATTACATATTATAGAAATTCGAACCAATGAAGACAACCGGCAAATGTTATTGACAAGGCAGTGCTTGCTTGTCCATCACAGCAAAGCGTTAGTGGAATTAAGACACGTTTTTGCTTCTTTTTTTTTCCCCCCAACTTTGGCTGAGACTGGGCTGCATTGAAAGCTTGTCTTCTTACTGCCTTGCATGTCTTCTCATCACTTGGTGTGGGAAGGATGTGGGCATAAGCCTTTGAGGAGAAGTGTGGAGCCTGAGAGTCTTTGGCCTCATGTTGCCAGTGCTACATCACTGCAAGAAGCTGACTTTTGATGAATGTCATTCAGGAAAAAAGCGATAAATACAGTTTTCCTACTTTACAAAACTATTTGGCATCTTCTGGTAAATGACCTAATGATGACTGAAAGCATGTCCCCTTTCTTGTGTAGATGACAAACATTTGATCATTGTCGCTCTGCCACTCCCCGCAAAATACACATCCTTTTTTACTTTAGAGAATTTAACTTGGATCAGTAACCAGTGTTCTCAATATCTGTCAGTAGGATTTATGTCTGAGATGCAGTGTTAGTTATCCAGAGCACAAAGTGCTCCACCCAAAGAGGCACACCACCAGCAGCAGCAATGCAGTGTTCTGCTAAGCCTCTTCTGGTCTCCTGAAGTCTCCTCTATTGCCCAAAGGGCTAATGGGTATCTGTCTTCATGGTTGCAGCAGAGATATGAAGGAGACTGATTTTTCATTTACCCTAAGAATTTCTGGCACTTCTGGTTGTTGTTAAGTGGCATTAAAAGACAGTATAAATTTAACATATTTCAGGCCAATTGTGAAGCCTCTTTTTAGCTGTCAGAACAATATACTAAAGGCATTTTTGTGTAAGTGAAGTGAATAGGCATGAGCACTGAAGGAAGTCCAGGAGTGCCTACATTGTAAATATTTTTGCTGAATACAATATTCCTCACAAATAGTAATCCAGCTAGCAGATAGATGCTATTTTCCTCATCAGAGATTTTGTGCCATCTCAGAAGCAAACATTTCTTGCTCTGTCTCCTGATATCTTCAGATCTTCCATGTCGGTTTTACTGTGTTGAAAAAGTCTTGTTTGCCCTCTCATTTCACAGCACTGACTCTTGGAACAGCTCCCTTCTGATGACAATCACAAAGAGCAGGTCCTTCTCTACGTCTTATGCCATGTCTCCTACCAACCACCTGAATGCCAAAAGGCAGAGCCGCCAAGGTGAGTGGTCACCCGTGCTCTTGTTGGACTCACTCAACTTCTTCCTGGGAATTCAGTGACTAGAACATGCAGCTGCTTTTATTCTCTGCCCAATCTGTATATTTTGTTATTTTTCCATCAATATGAATATATTCATTTACTTTATTTAAAAAAATCAGTGGCATAAGATACTGTAACTCACAGTGATGCCATTGTAAATGTTTTGATTTTATGATTTATAGAGGCTAGTCATGACATGAAAAAGCAAGTGCTATACAGAAGTTTGTTTTGATCCATGAAATTCACTTGACTACAATAGGGCTGAGAAAAGAGTGTTTTCTGTATCATTTGTTAAATTAAATGTATCTGTATATTGCCCAACTGAGATTTCCTGGAACACATTCTGCATAATGCCATTTGGAGTTGCAGGCAGCAGCTGACCCTTCTTAATGCAGCCATATGCAAGACAAAAAGTTTCTATCTCAGAAGTCTGTCTATGTACGTTCATTGTTGAGGAAGTCCTTGTAGCTCTTACTGATGTTTAGAGAAGAGGAATATGTTGTTTTTATTTTTGTTCTTTATTTGGCGCATCGGACCTTTAAAGAAATGACTTTTGTTTTAACCGAGAGACCGATTTAGAGAAGGTGACTTCTTAACTGATAATGGAATGTGCAGTATAACAGATATGAAGTAGTCTTAATCCACAGTAGTGTGGTTTTCTTCCCTGTACAAATGAGAGATAACGTTTACCCATACTTTAAATTGGAATTGATCACAATGCATTTATTTTTTTTTAATCTCCCCATGTTTTTTTTCCAAACATAAAGTAATGTTGAGATAATGTTTTTTAGAGGTACTGGCCACCCAGACATCAGGTGGAAACTGATAGATACCTGAGGCCTGCCACTGAAAAAGTCAGGGAATCCGAACTTAGAGATGAGTTGAAGATATGGCTGCACAATTATTCTGCATATCTAGTTCTGTCACATCACATTTCTTTTTCAAACTGGGAAGTCTATTTTATCTCCTCTTGTACAGAAGACATGTTAAACCACAATGAAGATTCACTAACAGAATATTATCTTACAAGAATAGCAAACCAGCAAATTAAAAACATTTAAACTTGAACATAATAGAGATGTAGCACCAAGGATCCAGGGATTTATTGTGGAACATAACAAATCCAATTTAGTCTTACGATTTTCAGAGAGGAGCACATTAACTTGAAAATGCGTAGTTAATATTTTGTACTGGGGAAAAAAGACAGCACTCCTATCAATCAGTTTTACATTCATCTGTTCTGCTTCCAGAAAGCATTAGTAGTAATCTGGTTGCCCAAAGACATGAGCTCCCTAGTGGTGAAGGGAGAGCTCTGTTCCATCACAAACAATTTTTGACACTGAAGATTGATACTTTGGTGCTTTAAACTGTTTACAATTATGGATTTTTAATTATGATTTGCTTTTATGTTTCAAATAAAGAATTGCTTCAATTTGCAGTAATTATTACCAATTAGTCCTTTGTATATGCTCCATTGGCAATACGTAACAGTTCTTGCTGGGAGTTGCTCTAGATAAATTTGTAAACCTATTAATTTACAAAATGTGTCTTAAATTATGTTTGGAAGCATAGCATTTTAAAGTACTGCTAGCTATATTTGTTTTGGCAAAACTCTCAAATATAATTTCACATTGCATCAAAGTTACTGTTTTCTTTCTTCAACTCTGAATGTTAAAAATTTCTGCAGATGGATACAGTAAAAAAAAAACGTATCATTCATCTTCTCTGTGTTCAAAATTCCTTCTGGTAGCAAGACATGTTTTCTCTCACTTTTGGCAATAAATGCTTAAATGTCAGATTATATTGAATTGTTTATATTTTTCTGGTTTTTTTTTTGTTTGTTTTGTTTTGTTTTGTTTTACCTACCATGGTTGGAAAATGTTCCAAAGACAGGAGTCCAGACTAGCAAAAGAAAGCCAGCTGTGATTAGAAATGTTGCTGTGAAAGTCATTGTATGAATTCTGAAACTTGCTTTAAGTTGTTGAAAGATACATATATTGTATTCTGTGGCACTCATAAAAATTACCTGATAGCATGTACCTCAAAAATAGTTATTAATTCAACTCAATTTCTTGTTCAACTAGAAGGCTTAGAAATGTTTTTAAAACATATTTTTGTCGGATAGAAAGCAGATCTCTCATTGGAGTAGTAGCTGTAAAACAGAGCATTTCTGTAACTTAATTAAATTTCCATGTCATGGCCATCTGATAACTTTTTAACTGCTCCATAGGCTGTAGCTTTCTGATCTCAAAACTAGTATATTATCTTAGTGGAAATCACTGAATTAAGACAGCAACATGTTTTCCAAGGAAATTCTGTAATCAAAAACTTAGATGATGATGAATATCTCCAAATTGCAGTATAGCAACTGTCAAAGTTTATTTATTACTCATGGATGGGCAACAGTAATCATATTTTAAACTCACATCACAGTAAGCTATCAGGAAAAAGCATTGGAACTATAGATGTATATTCTGCAAGGTTAGTGTTTCATAAACTTAGGTCAACATATGGCCTCGTGCTAAGTTAATTGTGTCTGGAATGCATTTAGATAGTGTACACAATTCAAGCATAAAACCAGTTAAAGCTCCCAAGCTCTTTACATCATTCAGCTCTGGGGGCTGAGTTCCTACAAACTTTATAACCAAGCTCAGGAGGTATGCCTGTTTGCACCCTATGCTTTATTGTAACAGAATCCTTTTGTCTGAGACTAGAAAATGTAAGGTGGATTTGAAGAAACAGCATCACTTTATATCACACACTGGGTTCACTGATGCATTTCATCTTGGAAATGGTGCTCAGATGGAATTGAGGACAGGAAGAACAACTCCATGCTAATGTTTGCGCATATGAATATTACTAGATTCTAGCTCAGGAGTACAATACCATGTGGTACAGGTAATGGTTATTTGCCATTGTGAGGAATACATAATTGAAAATAAGTTCAGGCTGCACCAAATAAAGGCCAGAATCAGGAAGGAATGCATAAATGGCACCCTAAGTACAATATTTTATATTAACATAATGTATAATTACTAATAGCTTTTTTATTATTATTTTTTATATATTGCTAATAATCTCACATGTAGAAATCCAAATTTGCTGGGAATGTGGGTTAGCCATTCTTGTCCCTTTTGTACAGATGAAGACAGTAAAGCAAGGAGAATCTGTAGATAAGTCTGGGAACTGGCTTCTTGGAGTTTGGTGCCTCTGATGCTGGAACATACTGATACCAGTAGTGATGTCTCCAATGCATGCTTTTCATTTCATGCCTTCTAGTTAATGCATCCTACACAACGGGGACAATATGCTCCATGAGCAAGATCCTCAGCAGGTGGAAGCAGCTGATAGTAATGGAGCTTCATCATTCTGTGACAGCCATGAGATTGGCTTAGAGTAGAGAAGGGTTTTCTCTCTGTTTTTCATTTTGGAAGCTATACTTCTGCCTATGTATTCAAAGAGGACTCAGAGAACTCAAACAACTGTCTATTCTTAACTGACAAGACTCTTTTCTTGCCAGGTATCCCACCAAATATTTCACCACTCACCTCTCCATGCCATTCACCCCTTCAAGGGACGCCTGCTACAAGTCCTACTGGAAAAACATCTTCTGTGTCATTTCCAGACTCTACAGATACTGACACCAAGCAAGGTTTAAAGCCACACAAAGTCTTAACTGCTACTCAGAGTGCACCTAGCCTGTCAGAACCCAACATCAGCCCCTCAGTTATCTGCAGCAGGTAAGATAGTAGTTTGACATGTGTTGGATCATTTCACATTGTCCTCACAAACTTTAGACGCATGTACAAGTTCTTGTAATCTGCTTCAATATTGATATTTTACCATGTTTAAGGAATTCTCAGTATATAACTGTGTAGATTACTGCTATGAAGTGATTTTATAGTGCAAGGCTGTTAGCTACATTTACAGCTTTTACATGTCTGCTTCATGAACAAATGCTTCATCAGTAGCTTTCAGATCTGAAAGTTGAATTTCGTGTTAACAGCTTGAGTTTCTCATGCCATGCTGCCAACATGAGCAGTCACTTTGAGATCATAGGCCAAGTCTTTCAAAACAGGCACCTGAGGTTAGATACGAAAATATAACTGCTAGGGTTTAAAATCTGCCGTCCTATAACCCTCTGCCTGTTATCTGATAGAAGTGTTCCAGCAGTGCCTGAAGAGTAAGGAATTTTGAGGACTGGCTCAGAAGGAGTGAAGCTTGTCATCCCTAAAGTAGAGTCAGAGTGTGTGACATTGGAATTTTTTTCAGAACTCAGCTGCTGCTGAGTTCCTCTTACTGCCATGAGTTACAGTAATGGTTAAATTTCACACTTTAAGGCATCTAATTATTAGATTTGTCAAATTAGGCTACTGAAGCTTTCACTATATATCCAGCTCAGAATAGCTGTAAACACTGGTTTTTAGAAGCTGACTCCAGTACAGTTTCAAGATGATATTACCTGTTAGTTGTTACTTTTAATATAGTAGTAATATGGTAGTAAGTTGTTTAAGTATTGGCCAGACAGCAGGCACCATGTTTAAGTTTTCACAGTGTAGATTGCTGTATTTATGGTACGTGGTAGTTACTGCAAAAAACCTGCCTTGCCACAAAATAGTACCGATTCAGCAAACCCCTGCAACCAACAAACCAACTCCCTCTCCCAGCAACAACAAGAGAGGTAATAAACTCTCAATGGATTCTGTGCTTATATCAGATCCATTCAGGCAGTGGCATCAAGACAGCAGTTTTGCTTTCACACAAAGTGTAATGTGATTGGAAAACCAAGTGTGAAGGTATTATTAAACACGGGCATGTACTAGGCAGTGCTGTTAAAATAATGTATCATTCTCTTAATTTTGTTTAGTGAATGAGGCAGGTATCCAGTGAAATAATGTTCAACAATCCTGTGATTAGGAACTATATTATAATCCCTACATATAAAGGGGATTGGTTTAAAGTGTTTTGTTTGGGCCACACATACTAAATAAGTGTGAATTTGTATGTGTTCTGAAAGTAAAGAGGTGCATTCATAATAACACAAAAGCCATGTGACACAACCAGTCAAAGGCTCTGTTCCTCTTATTTACATTTTGGCTTGTTATCATTGACCTTATGGAAATTGTGCCGTGCATATCAAACATATGGATTTGTAGTTTTATTTTAAATTCTTTCAATTATTCATGATTGCAGGGCATACCAAATTCCAGAATATGTTTTTGATGACCCTGACAAACAGGATTTCAGCCATTTTTGTATGCAGCGCTTACAATGATGTAAAGTTTCTAGTCAAAGCTTGACGAATTTAAATGCTTCTTTAATTTTTTCTTTGCAAAGATTATTTGTGCCACAAAATATGAAGTCCAACCGGAGGAAGTTCTTCATGGGAAGATTTGTTATAATGCTTCTAAACATTCTTCCATCAGGTCTGAGATACACTAATATTGGAACATCGTTACCTGAGATGTTCCAGCTAGTACTGTATTCCTGCTTAAAGGGAATCACACAGAAGGAATAACGCATTTTAGTGGAAATAAAGAACAAGGCATTTGGAAAAGCCTCACTATTGTAGTCCTTCCCACAGTGTCTGTTCTGGCAATGATGAAGCAAATTCTGTTGTGTTGAGTTTTTTTCACTAAATGTCTGAATGCCAAATCAGTCACCTTGTGTTCTATCCCAAACTCCCCCTTTGTTCCGCTGTAGTTAGTTGGTTGTCACTGCAGTAATGGCAAAATAACTTTTTGCATTATTACAGAGAAATGTATTCAAGTTTTAAGCAAGAAAACCACAACACGGTGATGTTGAAATTGAATTATATAGCATTGTATGGCACTCTGGCAAATTTTCACTGTTTTCTTTAATCCATGCTCACAGTGCAGCTGTAGTACAAATAGAGTTTTTTGTGTGTCTTGTACTGATAAACTTAGAAAATTAAAAGAAGGTGTCGTATAGTTTAACTGTAGGCAACACAAATTAATTTCATTGGTCAGATAATATAAGGTATACACCTGTCTTTTTCCATTTCTGTCTTCCAGTAAAACTTCAGCTCACTCTTGTACTTTTGTCTTTAGAATACAGTCGATGCCATAGCTTGCAGTGTTTGACATAATCATATACTGCCAGCAGGAATTCTTTTTGAATAAGACTATCCAGTGCACATGGTCTTTATACTGTGTATGTTTCTTGATGTTGTTTCAGCTGCGGCAGACCCTATAACCAAATAGAAGCTGGTGATGGTACACTAGATAGAAGCGATGGTACCACCCACACCCTCAATAGAACAGGTAATTCTTTGTTGGACAAAAGCTCCTCATCCTTTAAAATGTAATAATCATTCACTGAAAGGGCAGGTATGCTTCAGTCTCACAGAAAGAAAACATATGACAGTGAGACCATACAAACTGCCTTTGAGCCTTCTTTCCCTTTTTGCTTGTTCAACATCTGGAAAAGTCTCGTGAAGAATATAGATACACTGCAAAAATAAATATGGTTTCCCATATGGTTTAATCTAACCAAGCCAGCACAAATAATGGCCATCAAAATTTTTCCTGATTTTCAGTCTCTGTTCCAATTTTTTTTACACTCTGCAGGATATATGCTTTAATACCTTTGGACAGCTAGTTCAACTTTAGACCCAGCCAAGCAGCACATATGTATTGTGAGTCAGAGATCCTGTTGTTAATATTCAGAAGGTCACAGGATGATATTCTTGCAGTCCTTTCTTTTCATACAACCAGCTTTGTTACTTGTTCTCTAGATGATCCTGCGCAAGCCACTTCTGACTATGAGACCAACAACAGTGACAGCAGTGATATAGTACAAAATGATGATGAGACAGATTGCTCCAAAGAAAAGGCACGGAAGGGATCTGTCTGTAGGACGTACGCGCCTGAGACCATCATTCTGCATCCTCTGATACCACCTGAGGTAGCTTGTTTAAATTCTTTTGTCAGCACTGACTGAATGTGTACAGACTCTCAAAAAAAGAAGAAAGAAAAAGAAATGAACAACCCTCTTGGGCATTCTAAAGATTAAGTCCATGGCTCTAAGCAAAAAAAAAAAAAATCATCAGGCTCATACTTTTTAGTAGCTTATAAGCACTGACCACTTGTGAGACACTAACCATATATTTTGATGAATTAGTATAAGCTTATGGATCTGGCATTTGGCACTTCTGAAGTGTTTGGCTTCTGTGTTAGTGTTGCCTTTAAAGGGAATAGATTGGAAGGAAAAGAAATGATCATCTCAGACTACCAGCGTGATCTGTCTTCTTGCTCAGCCACTTCAGCTTCTCGATGGCCTTGCAATCTTGACTAATACATAGCAAGCCTTAGTTTAAAATAAGCGAACGCTTTCCTGAGGTTACTGCATGATATTATTGTCATCATACGTCTTGAATATAAGAGCACTGACAAGAGTTGATCTTCTCACAACTGCTGTATTCAGCTGTGAATTTGATTCAGAGTTTAAGTTCAGTTATTCTTTTTACAATCTGCTCTACAACTGGATTAACAAATTTAAGTTGGCTTGAGCTCTGGAAAAAATTATTCTAATCTGTTGAACTGGAGTTGGGCATGATGAAAGGGGACTTTTTCCTAAGGTATTTACTCATCTACAGTTTCATAGAAGTAAAGACATACAAGGAAGTGTTCATGAGAAATGTGATAGCAGGGGAGTACTGCATCTTTTGTTTGCAGGCCTGGAAAGGTGGTAGGTCTCAATTTGACAAGTCTTCCCTCACAACATGCTCCATTAACCAGGATAGATTGTAATGGATGTGTCCTGATGCAGAAGGAGAAACTGAACATTTTCCCCTTTGTACTGCTGCAAATTTTACAATGAAGAAGACCCACTTGGAAATGAATGAATGATTCCCATGAATGAATGAATGAATGAATGAATATCTGTCATGGATAAGTTCAGAGACTGATGTTTCATAATACAGAATTTCCTATTCGTATGAGCGAAACAAATTATAAAAGAGTGTCTAGCTGCAGGGCTGGTAGAAATGAGGACAGCTCTGCTAAGCTGAAAAAAACACCATTGGCTTAGAAATGATTCTAGCATGACCTTAGTTTTTCAGAACACAAATTTTTCGCATGAGTTGCTTCACAGAACTGAAATCTATTTTATTCTATTTTCTTGCATAGGACAAGCCTGTACTCGCTCCTGAGCCTCTGGTTATGGACAACTTAGATCCTCTAATGGAGCAGCTTAACAGCTGGAACTTCCCAATCTTCGACTTGGTGGAAAAAATTGGAAAGAAATGTGGTCGGATTCTTAGTCAGGTAAGAATGACATCTCATCTGTGATGACTGGATATTTATTGAGATTTGATTTATTTGAAATAGTGCTAAGACCCATAAGCTGGTTATCCTATAAATGATGATGCCTGACATGTAAATCAGAGCTGACAATGTGAACTCCTTGTCAATAAATTCCTTATTTTTAAAATTCGCATCTCATTTAATTTAACAATGTGAAAGAAAAAAACAGATACCTATTTTGCCTGCTTCTGTCCACAAATGAGTTTGCATAAACCCCTTCAAATATCCTCTCCTATCTTCAGGATCTGCTTTCATCCCTTACCAGGTATTCTGTGAAAGGATTTCTCATGGGGTCCACTGTGGGAGTGCTAAACAGTAAAAATACTCAGTTTAATGCAGGACATGTTTTTTTTTTATTGGAGGTTTCAGTCAGGCAGTGCATGAAAGTTAGGTTTCAAGAAGTGGAAATAAAATAGTCCTTGTTTTATTTTCTCACCTTTAAAGAATGAACATTTTGATAGTAAATTGAGATCATTATTCTGTAAAGGCTAATTTTCTATGAATGGGGATGTGAGAGCCTTCTGGTCTTTCTTTTCAGCTGTTGATTTTTCATCCCCTTCTGTATGTTGAATGCAGGTACTGGCACAGCCCTTCTGTACTCAGCACAATTGGTATCAATTCCATAATCACTTTCTTGGCTGAACTCTGCTCTGTGGTTCCCCTTTTCCTAGCATAATGGCAGATCAGACATTTTTTCTCTTATGGAGGCATTAAAGTTCATTAAATGGAAAATCAAGTAATTATATTTAGGGTTGTGAGGAAAAAAAGCACAGGAGACTGATACAGTATCACTTTACAAGGTATTATGTAGTGTTTAACACTGGAAAGAAGTATTTTTGTTTGTTGGTATGTGGGAAAATTAACATTCACACACAAACACAGTGGCTAGTTGGTCAGATCTGTGAGCATGGTCTGCCTTTTATCATTCTGTAATTAGCAAGTAACATATATATCTAACCATATATATCTCTAGGTTAGTTTTGGAGAAACAGGCAAACTCTGATTGGATATGGGTATTGATATTTATTCAACTGATTGAGACAGCCTTGTAATACACAGTAGGCATGTGATTAACATTCTCTTCTACATATTTTTTGTCATGGTTTTGTTTAGCAGCAGAGCGTCTTACAGACTCATAAGTGAAACATAAGGAAAAAATGGAACATTTCTAGTCTCATAACCAGCAGTTTGAATGATCAAGTTTGAATGAACAGAAGTTTCTTCTACCTTTGTCTGGCTACTTCTGTAGGTCTTACGCACTTTACCAAGTTGCATAGAATTCTGTACCTCTCAGGATGATTTCCTTCTGCTGCCCATGGTTTCCATTAAGACTCCACACTCTGTTTCTCAACATTTGCTTCTTGAACACATTATTCTGTGCACATTCTCACTGCGGCAGTGTCACAAAGTGAGGCCTGTGAAATATAATAGAGAAGCTTAAATAAGTAATATTTGTGAAAATTCACCATCTTCTGTAGCAGCTGTTCACAATAACTCCCACTCTCTATGAGCAGAATGTAGCAAGTTCAACCTTGTTCTTAAAATAAAGATAATTCCTATTGTTTTTTCCCCCACCTACAAAGATGTTCCTAACAAAATTATTTTCAGAAGTAAGAGATCCAAAATAAGTAATTTGCTCTCTGCAGATAAAACATATTGTCTTTTTCTTGTATGATTTCAAAATGCTGGGATAGTATCGAAAAGGAAAACAAAAGCTCTAATGATTTATTCTCTGCTTTTTGCCATTAAGTGGACTCATCCATTAAAAAATAAGTAAATTAACAAGCTGAATTAACTGTGTTTGTCTTGCTAGGTTAAATTTATGAGATGGAACAAAGTGGAGTTGACATGTGCCTCTAGGGAGGCATTCAGTTTAGAAAGCAAATGCTGGCATAGCATCTTTAAAGCTGCTTGAGATGTCTGTTTCTCCTTTTAGTAATGTTAAATTTATTTAGACATATAAAAAGACCCTGAACCAGTCAGTGGCCGTAGAGGCATCTATGCAATATACAGTGGAAAGTACCCTAAACATGGCACTAACCAATATGCACAATAGGGGATAGGGAAGAATGTGCATACCAATCTCAATTCAGAAAGGAACAGCAAAGCTTCCCACTGAGCTGATGCTTCACAGCAGGCCATAAAGTTAGATACTGCTTACAGTCACACGTCTTACAGCTCCTATAAAAATAAAAACATGCAGAAGAGAAGCTCATTTGCTTTGGAAAGCAAATAAAGAATGGGTTAAAGGATAGGCTAAAGTCAAGGTCCCTCTCCAGCTTTTATTGCAAGGTTCGAGAAATAGAAAACATAGATGGTACTCCTGCAATTTTTGTACATCAGCAGCATTAAGATGAAGTACTATCATTGCAGTGCACGTAGGTTGGTCCCTGGATGGTGCCAAGAGGAATATTTGGCTATCTCATGATTGTGCATGACTTTTGAAGAGAGAAACTGCAGCAATTATACAAGGGAGTAGGGAAATGCTAACCTAAACCTTGCACAAGTCCTCTGAGACTTCAGTGTGTGCCCCTTACGCTCCGGGAGTGGAGGTACGTGCGAATGACGATCCCCACTTCTAAAAAAGCTTCCATTAGAAATCACAAGGGAGAATCACTTGTTCCTATTCAGGCAGCAGCATGAGGGGTAGCTGTGTTATAAATGATTCACCCAAGTGTTAGCAGCTGTAGCAGAGACAAACAGAAAATGGAGGCAGGAGGGAGGAGGCCGTGAGAGCAGCCAATACCAAGTGGCTGGACACTGTCACAAGGCTTGTCCTAGGCTGTGGGGACTGTACCGCAGCTGTGAGTCTGAATGGTTAAATGTCTGAATGACTTGCTTAGTTGTTTCTCTGATGACCAGAGAAAATAATGCCATTTCACTCAGTTGTGGGGAAGAGCTACCATTCATATCTATCTCAGTCAGCTTCTTTTCTCACCAGCTGCAGAGTTCTCCCCAGAAAATCCAAAGGGATGGAAAAACATGCTTTTATTACACGTTTTACTTAAGATGTCTGCTCAGTGTTGGTAGTATAGCCCTGTAAGGTTTGGTCTTGTAGGTTAATATTTCTTTATGCTTCCCCTTTGAGGACAGAGACGTTTAGCTGGAAATATGGAGCTCATCATTCAGTGATTTAAGACTATTGTGTGACATACATAATCTCTATGTATGTGAAAGGCTGAATCAAGACTAATTTATTTACACCACCATTCCACATAGATAAGCAGGATTCTCTGTACCTTCTAATCCAAATTATGTGTAAAGACAGTCTCTTTGTTCTGCCTCAGTAGAGCAGGATCCCACGTTTGCCTTCTACAACCCTACAATTTCTTCTGTGAAATGACACTACTGGTTTTCACCTGGGCTGTCTCCCTCCTTTGTAGACTGCATCCATTTAAATACAGAACATTGGAAATCACAGAATCGTATGGGTTGGAAGGGACCTCTAGACATCATCGAGTCCAACCCCTGCTAAAGTATGTTCCCTACTGCAGGTCACACAGGATGGTGTGCTGATGGGTCTTAAATATCTCCAGAGAGGGAGACATCACAGCTGCTATGGGCAGCCTGTTCCAGTGCTGTCCCTCTCAAAATAAAGAAGTTCTTCCTTGTGTTTGTATGGAACTTCCTGTGTTCTGGTGTGTGCCCATTGCCCCTTGTCCCATTGTTTCTCACCTCCGAAAAGTCTGCCCCCATCAACTTGACTCCTGCACTTTAGAAATCTATTAACAGTGACGAGATCCTCTCTCACCCCTCTCTTCTCCAGATTGAAGTTTCTCAGGTCTCTTAGCCTTTCCTCATTTGGGAGATGCTGCAGACCTTTAATTATCTTTGTGGCCCTTTGCAGGATTTTTTCTAGGAGATCCCTCTTTTCTGAACTGAGGAGCCCAGAACTGTATTCCAGATGTGGCCTCACCAGCACAGAGTAGAGGGGGAAGATCCATTGCTTAAACTTTCGGAAGGAACTGCTCACATGTCGCAGTTTATATATGTGGTGTACAGTAGAAAATAACTGTGGACAACCATTTGGTTTACATTACAGTGTGAAACACAGAGCAGGATTTGTAATAATTTCTTATCAGTATAGCACTCATCCTTTCAAATGTGTCTTAATTTTTTTTTTTCTAGACAGACCATTATCTGATAAATGGCATAAAAAGGATAATGTTCAGCTAACAGCAGTAAATAAATAAAGAAGCTAAAAGACTTCAGGGTCTGATCTGTGAAAGAAGTGGAGAAGTGATACAGTAATTTTAAAATGTACCATTATTTTGTATGTTCAAGCTTATTGTGCATTATGTCCACTTGGTAGTTGCTCCTGTCTGCATTTCTGAACACCCCCTCACTCAGCCATCACATTCTCCTTTTTGATATATGCTCTCTTGGATGTCTACAGTGGCTCTAGGCTGCTTGCTGCCTCTGGAATCCTAAAGTCATTTTTCCCATTGTATTGCCAAAATGGGAATTAAAGGAGGGAGATGATGCTGAGGATCTGAATCATTCCATCCTTTTTCTCATTCCTTCCCTTGTTCCCCTTTTTCTGAGAAATGAATTGACTCACAGATGCTTCTTGAAGAAGTCTGTGGGGAAATTTTCCCAAGACACTAAGGAGCTCTGGCTATCTGCCTTTATGTGTGTATGCCTCTGAGGTGCTTGGAGAATGTGGGGGATCCATGTACCTGAAGGAATGAGAAGAACATCTGGAAGGATATATCAAAGGAACAAGGAGAACAGTTTGGTACTGCTAAGTTGTCTGTCTGTGTAACCACATCACTGCAGAAACGCAAGTAGCTGCTGCTATGGATGGATCAGGTGGTGTACTTGAGAAAATACTACCAAGAAGGCAGATTTTTGTGAGGTGATTTGACGGAATGATTTTTATATGTAATTTTTAGATTCTTTCCAGGCAACTTAGCAGAAGGCTGTTTTTTGGGGATTTTTGTTTGTTTGTTTTTCAGGTATCATACAGGCTTTTTGAAGACATGGGGTTGTTTGAAACCTTTAAAATTCCAGTGAGGGAATTTATGAACTACTTCCATGCCTTGGAATGTGGATACCGAGAGATACCTTGTAAGTAAACATTCCCAGCAGATTATAGTGCTTCCTTAAAGCTTTGGGTATTTTCCATACACTTTGTTATTGAAGCTTTTCTTCTCTTATTACACCGAGTACTTCTTTTTTTAAGTGAGATGCCCTTTTTTGTTAAACCTTCATATATATGTTGACTGAGACCACACATTTTCCATGCATATATTACTTACAGTTACCACTGCACATTGTTTCAGAAGACAGTTGTGCAATGTCTAACTCAAGTAAATAACAGAAAATGGTGATTGAAAAGCTCAATAGCAATAGCTGACCGTACTGGATGCATGAAATCATTCGTGCTTCCTTGGTTACTAAGAGAGGAATATTTTTCCTGACTGCTGCATCACTGACAAATGGACGTCTCTTTAGTCAGAGGCTGGTTTTACTCCATAGCCTCACTCATCCTCTTTAATTGCATTTGTTGTTTCATGTTGCTTAATAATAATTCATGGGAAATTTTTTTGCAAGCCTCCAACCACATGGAACTACCATATGTACAAAGAACAGTTTCCTGATGACATTTTTTCTGATGATGCAAGCATACCCTTGTCCTAGCTGGAGTTCATTGAAACATTGCCCCCCTGTGAGAGATTTGGATTTTTTACACAGAAATAGCAATATGTTACCTAAAATAGACATGCTTTGTAAAGCAGAAAAGATAAACAAAGTAGTTGGGTGCCTCCTGTTCTTCCATAACTACAGCCAGGCTGGTATTTTTTGGTGTGAATCATTTATTCACTGAAAAACCTGCTTTCAGTCATCTCCAAAATATTTGCTAATTCAAATCAAACTTACAAACCACTTCAACTGCGAAGGACTATTCTTTTCTCTAGAGAAGAGAGGGAGTTACCCCCTGTTAGCTGGCAAATAAACCCTGTGCAGAGAAATATAGGACACCCTGTTTACTCCCGCCACCCAGAAAAAAATGTCTGAAGTATTGGTATAATAAGTTATATAATCTCACTCCTAAAATATTAAATACAAATTCGAACAGCTAAACTGTGAGAAATAGAAAGCAAGCTACCTCAGAATGCCCTCCAGCCAGCTGGTTTGGACTCTGCTGGGAAAGTGGGAGAACAAATTTCAAATCTTTCCTTGTGTTTAAACCTGAGAAGGATTATAAGCAGCAGATTATAGCTGCATATGAATGTCCAGCAGTCTTTCTTCTTTGTTTTCAACACTTCTCATAGGAGCTCAGGAATTTTTGTGAATCTAGCCCTCTATTACTGTGGCTTTTCTTATGTGTGTTTCATTTTATAGCCAAGTGGAATATTTTGTTTAATACATAACTAATTTACCTTTCAATTTTTTCATTTCTCTGAAGGAGTAGAAAACAAAACAACTTGCTTTGATTGAACCATTTTTTTTTTGTCTGGTTGCTGAACTGAAAAATGATGACTATTCCAGTTGGATTAGATTAGTACAGGTTTCACAAGATTTTCATCTAGCCTTTATTCCGTTGAGAAGCTTTAGAGCCCTGTGCAGAACTCAGTTTTTCGTGAGAAGATTAGTACTTCAAGAAAGACAAGAGAGAGATCTCCTCTTTATTTTCCTTTTTTATTTCCAAAATGTATCNTTTGGTCTGGTTGCTGAACTGAAAAATGATGACTATTCCAGTTGGATTAGATTAGTACAGGTTTCACAAGATTTTCATCTAGCCTTTATTCCGTTGAGAAGCTTTAGAGCCCTGTGCAGAACTCAGTTTTTCGTGAGAAGATTAGTACTTCAAGAAAGACAAGAGAGAGATCTCCTCTTTATTTTCCTTTTTTATTTCCAAAATGTATCCATTCCTATGCTCCTTACTGTTTTGTTGTTAAAAAATAATAATAATNCATTCCTATGCTCCTTACTGTTTTGTTGTTAAAAAATAATAATAATTAAAGAATTGTAGCTAATGGTCACTAACAAATATTTAAAGGGGAGGGTCACAGGAGAGCAAGAGAGGAAAATGAGGGGTCAATACTAGGGTCAAGTGGTATGACATGCTCACATTTAGTAAGCAGACAAAGTGACTGCAAACTGTAAATAAAGTAAATGTTTGTGTGTTACATCCATCTGCCCTTGACAAGTTGAATTTTAGGCTGACTTCAGACGTACACAAAGTATTCAATTGCCTTGAGCACTGTAGTGTTGGGTAAGTAAGATGGTGAAGTCCTTCTCTGCTTCTCGTGTGCTTGAGATGGGGGTGTCACAGGTATAAAAGCAGGTTGCTTACACATCTTGCTACCATCTTCTACTCCCCCAGAGAACAAGAGGTTTTTCCACCTCTAATTAATGCAATCAACTTTACGTACTACTTCATAGAAAGGAGTTCTGAACTTGTGCTGGTAATTTTTCCTAATGATAGATACGTGTCATCTCCAGCGCTATCCCAACTCTTGACCATTACCTTCTTACTGTAACATAATTCTGTTCCCATAAGGACTGTTCCAGCATTTAGTTTGATTATGAGACACATATGGCTGATCAGCATTATCAAGGTGTCTCCCACTGAAGTGAATGATTACCCAGAGATAAGATATATCCAGCTCCTCTGAGTTATAGGGATGAGGTGGCCTGCCAATGGAATCCCATATTTTTCTGCTTTGCTCCCTGGGATGAATTTTTCCAGAAGTCCAGCAGAGGTAGCGTAACCACAGATCATAATTCATAAAAGCAGATTTCTAAGAGTGTTATCTAATCACTATAGTGCCTCAAATTAGCCTAAATCACAAGATGAAATACTTATCTTTCAGTGATTCTACCCCAGATGTAAGCTATGGTTGTGGTGCAGCAGTATTGCTCCTCTTCAAGCACCATGTTTGCTTTTGCCAGTGTATATATAAATGATGCTCTGTGGTGAGCTAGCATGCAATTCTTTTTCCAATTACTTGTGTTGATTGTAGGATTGTTTATCTGGCCGTGAAGGATTTGTGGAAAAAGCCTTGAAGTGACTTATATCTTATTTCTGCAAAGAGAACTTATAGCAAGCCAGATTACAGGAGCTGGGGCCTGAACTCTTAATCTCTGGTCAGAAAACCACAGAAAGAACCTGGTTTAACCATGCAGCATACACATATCCTGAGCTTGATTTTGTGGAGCTACCATTAGCCTGTTAGTTGAAATCTGGCTACTGAAGAGGATGAGCTTTTTCAACTGATTTTATTGAAATCAGAGATTAACAATGAATATTCAAACTCAATGGCATTTAACTAGCAAAAGGCAGCCACTGGAGTAAAGGAATAGAACTAGAAGACTCATTGTTTAATGCTTTCTTTGCAAAGTTTCCTATGGTACAAATCCAACTGTTCTGCTACTATTTTTATCTTTCAGGACTGATATGAAGACTTAGCACTGAATTTGCTTCATCTATTGTAAAAGAGAAGCTGAGCATTTACAAAATACAGCTATTTTTCATGGTTGTGATAACATTGGATTTCTCTCTGGCTCAGTTGACTGCCATGCAATACCCACTAGATGGTGCTGATTTCCCTCTGTCGGAAATATTCATGTTTAATAGCAAGATCATTTGTTTTGTATCACAGATCACAATCGAATCCACGCAACTGATGTTCTGCATGCTGTGTGGTACCTTACTACTCAGCCCATTCCGGGACTCCCAACTGTGATTAATGATCACGGGTCAGCGAGTGATTCAGGTATATTTAAATATACAAGTATATATGTTGCATTTCTAAAGCTTTTGACAAAGATTTGCTGGAAGAAAGCCAACAGCTGAGGAGTGAGTGCAGTGCTTGTTTTTGTAAAGACTATTAAGTTGAGTAGCACACTGGATGCTGAATACATGTTTGTATAACTTAGAAGAGAATGGAATTGGTCTTCCAAAGCCTAATATTTTATATTCAGTGTGTGAATGCAAACCTTTGTGGTTGCCCTTAATAACAGGTGTTTATTACCATTTGAATTTTACAGTAGGTTTTCTTCTAAGAAACTGTATTAACAGTGCTTTCTATTGCTCCTACAAGAAATGGAAACTCTTAAGTCTTCAAACCCTGCATTATTTTGCTATTATGAAAGCTCAGGAACACACAAGGGGAGGCATGCACTGTTGCTGCTTGGTGATTGTGAAGTGTCCCTTTGCCATTCCTCAGTGTCCCCAAAGAAAAAGATTTGCTACTACCTCACAAGACCATCCATCTGTTGTCTTACGATTGCTAATTACAAGCAGATTTTCTTATTGCACCTTTGTATTAACTTATCCAGCTTGAAGTATAGCAACTAGGGGGCCTGCCTTTATTTTATGGGCATTCTGAGGGATGTGCTGTTAAAGCAGGACTTTGTTTCACAGGGAACATTTCTACTTAAATGTTTTTTTGCAGGTGTTTTTGTGGCACAAACATGCCATTTGTGAAACTCTTCAGGATGTTTTGGTGGTCAACAGGGTTGCTATTCCTGGAAAATTTTGTCAGTGATCATACCAGCAGGAGGTCTCATACTAGCCTCCAATCGTAGATCAGGGAAAATGGGTCAAATGAAAGGGACTGAGTTTTGGGGATTTTGGTGTTTGTTATTTGAAATATGTTCATACAATCATAGACTGGCTAGGGTTGGAGGGGACCTCAAAGATCATCAAGCTCCAGCCCCCCTGCCACAGGCAGGGCTGCCAACCTCCATATCTAATACTAGACCAGGCTGCCCAGGGCCCCATCCAGCCTTGAACACTTCCAGGGATGGGGCATCCACAGCCTCTCTGGGCAGCCTGTGTCAGCACCTCACCACTCTCTTGGTAAAGAACCTCCAACCTAAATCTTCCCTCCTTCAACTTAAAACCATTCCCCCTTGTCCTGCCATTATCTGCCCTTGTAAAGAGTTGACTCCTCTCCTGTTTGTAGGCTCCCTTAGGTACTGGGAGGCTGCAATGAGGTCACCCCACAGTTCAGTGCTATTCAGTTGCATATAAATTCATTCAATGCATCTCACTCAAAATCTGCTGCTGACAGGGACACATTCAAGCTGATTCTTAAAGAGGCTGGTAAGAGGATTAGCAGCAAAGAGGTAAAAGTCTAGACCTTGGACTGGAAAACATGCACCTATACCAACTGAATTCATAAATGTTATTCCACTACTTTAAAAACTGATAGTATTCCATAGACTAATCTGTATGGTGAAGCAATTAGATGAAGGTGTTGGAAAGATCGAGTTACCCACAAAGCTCCAGCATGGTCATATCATATTGTCAGTACCTTGTGTAGTTTGAGACCAGACTCTGCCAGATGGCGAGGACATCCCTGGGGGGATCTGAAGTTGTACCTTTCCAATTGTTTGCCTTACTGCACCAGGTCAGGTATGCATCAGAAAGCATTCAGGTCAGAACCTGTTTACTCTTCAGTTAGCTACTCTAAATTCTCCACTCCTTCTGCTTTGCTGTTCCCTTATGTTTCGGTAAGTCACTGGGAAAAAAAATGGTAAGGACTTTTCTAAATGTATTTATTTCTGTTCAGATTCTGACAGTGGAATCACTCATGGCCATATGGGTTATGTATTTTCGAAGACATACACACCTACAGATGACAGCTACGGATGCCTAGCTGGCAACATCCCAGCTCTTGAGTTGATGGCTCTTTATGTAGCTGCAGCCATGCATGATTATGATCATCCAGGAAGGACTAATGCCTTTTTGGTAGCTACAAGTGCTCCTCAGGTAATTAAGACATCACTGTTAAGTTTGGAATGTAACATTTCAGTTGCTACTGGTGCCTGCAGCTTGCATTAAGCACAATTCTACCGAATGTTTTGAAGTAGCTTATCAAAGTGAGAAAAATAATCACCTTGGGGATTGCCAGTAAGTCTCCTTACACACACCCTCACCACATTCTATTACTGGTACTGTTAAGAAAGGTGTAGATAAAATGTCATGGTGAAGGAGAAGACTGACACAATTTGTAACTGGGAAATAAAAGAAATATTATTCTGCAGAATAAGTCACAGAAAGATAAAAAGAAACAAACAAGCCAATAAAACAAAGCCAATCAAAATAAACCACCACCTGCGTAGTTGCCATGCGCACCGGGCAAGTAAGTTTCTGCCCAATCATAACAAATATTTTCTATTGCTCCTACAATATATGAACAGCTGTGATCTTTTATGAATGTATCTTTACTCTCTGCCTCTATCAGGGAAAAAGATCACCTTAGTTTTACAAATGAGTAACTGAGACTTACCTAAGGTTACATGGAAATTGCTGCCAGTGCTGGCAGCGAAATTCAGCAATTCTGAGTCACTTGGCTTAATTATGAGATCATCTTTATTTACTTTACATAGCCAACCTGCTTGACTTCAGCATACTGTGCTGAAAGATAATTCTGTGCACAAAGAAACAAAGAAAGGCAATGTGATGGTGCAAAATTGGGTAGGGATGCAGAAATTCTGTATCTACTCACTAACTTGGATCCAGACTTCTTTCTCACCAAGGGCAAATCCTCTGGCCATGCTTTGTGCCAGTTTCTGTCTATACACTGATAGTAATGCTCCTCATCTTTGTAATATGTTTTTGTGATCAATAACTCTGACACTCTTGCGGGATAAATAGCCTGATGAGAAACATGCTATTCTTAAACCCATTTTTAAAAGTGAACAAAGTTAGATAATTAGCTTTGATGTATTGCCTATAGTTTAAGAAGAAATAAGAGGACAAAGTTCAAATCCTTCTTGGTTTTTGTTTGTGTTCTTTTGTTTTTTTGTTCCTTTGTTTGGTCTTAATCTAGTGTCACCTGAAGTTTTGCACACTTGTATTCAGAATCTATTTTGTAGATATATATGCACATATAATTTATAAACATATATCTATACTTTTTCACCACGAGCTGTAAAAGCTTTCAGTAAAGCTAAAGTGCTGCTGGAAAAAAGTATGCCTTGAGGAGTGAGGTCTGGGCAACAAAATATATCTACGTTAAATTCTTACTATGCAGTTAAACTGGACTGTAAACCTGCGTGGCTTCAGCTAACCTATCTCTGCGAGAAATAATAGATTCTATTCTCCAGGATGAGGTAGAATTTTTTACTTCTCAATGACAATATATAATTGAAGTGAAAAATAATGAAGAAAGTCTTAATGCTGGAAGAAATGTGTTTATATTTCTTTAACAAATATACAAAACTTTACACAGAAACATATTTCCATAAGAGACAGCCAAGAGACTCAATGCTGCTGAAGAGACTTCCTAGATTGTTCTTGTCCTACAAAGTCCATTTTCTACATCTTTTTTTAGTTCCATTTCTGAGTGAAATTGTTATCTTAATAAGTTATTGCATCTTGGCTTTTTAAATATTTAACCAGTTTTTGAGTGTTGTGCAATGTTGAGTTTCAAATTGGAATTTCTTTTTTTCTTTTTTTCCGGAGTTTGGAATAAGTCTAATATTGACAAAATTGTCAGATAGAAACACAAAAGACAGTAATCTCTGCTAGTACTAGGGCTGGCTCTGGAAAACAGGGAAGTGCAACGTGACAATATTGATCAGGCTTATATGTGTTAAAAACAAATAAATGAAAAAGCATATTAGATATTCATTGTCAGGTGGTGTGGTTTAGTATGACTGTTATGCATGAAAAATCCAGATTTTAGCTATCACAACAGATCAGCTGTCTGCTTCTAATTCTGTCAAAATCGTATCATGAAAACTCAGGATATTCTTTAATTAAGATCAACCAAACCTGAACATCCTTCATTCGTTACACCCACATCATCTTTATTTCTGTAATCACTATGTTTCTTTTGCTGAGCAGTTTTCCATACTGTTTTCACAGGCAGTGCTGTACAATGACCGCTCCGTCCTGGAGAACCATCATGCTGCTGCTGCCTGGAACCTTTTCATGTCAAGGCCGGAATACAACTTCTTGGTCAACCTCGACCATGTGGAGTTCAAGCATTTCCGCTTCCTTGTCATCGAGGCGATTTTGGCTACCGACCTGAAGAAACACTTTGATTTTGTTGCCAAATTCAATGCCAAGGTAACAAGATCCATTTGGATTTCTGGTGGGCGGTCAGAAAAGTTTCTGGGGCTTGTTGGCATCACAGTAAAATGACTCAGAAGCTTGCTGTGTTGCTTTTTCTTCTGAATTTCCTTTCAGCTACTATAAAGCATTCTGCTAAATATTAATCTAGCACTTCTGTTGTCATTTTTAAATTATTTCAGTTTAGTGCCATAGCTTCTTTTTATGGTTGGGTTTTTTTGTTTGTTTGTTTATTTTTTCCCAGAAGTTGGTTTAAGGTAGGCTCTGTTGTCCTGTTGATAACATACAGAAGGACATTATGAAAGGCTAATTTACCCTGATGAGGATATTATGCAATATGGGACAATTTCATAACAATCCCACTTATATCCCACTTTTCATCATCATTTGCTTGTTCGCTAACATTTTGGATGTATTAGCAGAGCACTCAGGGAAAATAATCGGAGGTATTACCAAGTTTCCATAGCATCTGAATACTTAATGTGACTTTTTATCTGTTTAATCATACTGTTCTGTTAGCAAAACACAGAAATCATAATGATTTTGAAATTCTGATTTGAATGCAGTGAAAGGATGATCCTTCTCTCCTACTTTATTCCAAATTGATCTTCCCCTGAGAAAGAGATCACTAGAGATCTTTCCTTTGCACTCTGTTCAGGGAATATAAAATCACAAATCTGCACTTCTGTTCCTGATGTTCCAGATCCTCCTGGTGATATTAGAGGGGACTTTGTCTTTTAAACTCCAGGGCCATTTCCACTTGATTACTTTTGTCTTTCAGTATTGAACTTTCCAGCAGGTTCTCACCTGTCAGGGCTACAGTGACAATGAAACACAGAGAATTTAGGCTGTCTGGATATATCCTTTGGTTTTGACAGTTTGGACAAAATAATTCATTTCTGTGAGCATAAGTAAAGAATGAAAGCAGAACAAAACAACAAAGAAAATACAACAAATAAGCTAAACCTTGACAGAAGTATAAACTGTCTTAACTGTAGAAGAGGACAGGCTTGACCAGCAGTAAATGCAGTGTGATAAGCATTAATTATGACTGTTGAAAACTATATTTGTCTTAAATCTATCAGGACAACAGTAGACATGATCACTGTGTAACCAAGCATGGTGATACCTGAGACACTGAAGGTAAATAAGAGAAGTTTAATGTATCACATTGTGCTAATTCACTATAGATTTGTAAGGACAGATATTTACCTCCTTCTTTGTCCTGATTGCTTGAATGGCCATGCTTGGAATAAAAAGTGTAGGAGAAGGTTAAAATACTAACCAGTGTTTGTGGCCGACCCTAGCTTTCCCTGAGCAATCACTGCCTTAAAAGAGATTATTTGTGGTTTGTTAGAAAAAAACTCTTTTGGACCAGAGTGCTCTCAGACAGCAGACCTCACATGTTACTTTGGGTGGAGGTGTTGCAACTCTGATAAACTGAGCTCTAAATGATCATGTATTGATTGAACTGCAGTTCATTGTACTGAGACCACAGCCAGAGAGACTGTAGAAGTCAGCGTAAAGTCATGTAATATAAGCATTCTCCTACCACAGAAGCTTGCAATCTGGAAAATACCAACAAGAAATAATGAAGGAATTTCACTGTCTCTCAGTTTGTTGATATTAATGTATTGGAGAGGTTACTCTCTGACAGTAGTTATGTTAGATCATATATTTTAGTAGCAAAACCCTCACCATTGTGAACCCACTGCTGCATGGGGCAGGGGACCTGGTGACTGGGAACACTTACGTTTAATTTAGTCATAGCACAACTTTCTATCCATTTTCAACTGTTGCAAGCTTGAAAATGAAAGCTATGTTACAAGGAGGGATTTGACTTTAAAAAATTAAGTTGATAGTAAAATAAATGCCTCCCCACTAGGAGATAATCTAGATGAAAAAGCTGAGGTGGGAAAATGTGGCTAACAGCAGCAAAGGTTGATATCACTGACTGTTTGGAGATGGAAAAGGCTGAAGTCTTCACTGCTCTTTTTGCCACAGACTTTTCGGGTAAAATGTAGCTTCAGGAATCCCATATTCATGAGATGTGCAAGAAAATCTGGAGCAACGAAGGCTTGTCCTCGGTGAATGGGATCAGGTTAAACAAACTGACATACACAAGTCCATGGGATTTGATAGGATGCAGCCATGTGTATAACTGCTTGGTGGAGGGAGTAAAGTAGATGGAGCCAGACTCTGCTCATTGTTATCATGTGATGGGACGAATGACAAAGGCCCAAACTAAAATGCAGGAAATCCCATTTAAGAATAGGACAGATTTGCTTCCTGTGAGAGGGATCATATACTGGTATTATTGAGATTGTTGGAGATACTCAAAACCCAACTGGACACAGTCCTGAGTAGCCTGCTCTGACTGGCCCAGGTTTGTGCAAGAGGAGTCGACAAGGTGAATTCCAGAGGTGCTTTCCAATCTCAACCTTTCTGTGACTCTTTGAAGGTGGCCCCTTGGCTTTAGAGAAGTTGATAGCATACAGGACATTTTATTCTGTGGAGGTATAGGAAAAAGTAAAAAGGATAAAGAAGTGAATCCATTCAGAAAAACTTACATTTAATAGGAAAGTAGGTCTGTTACATCCATCTTCATGCTGTAACAAAATCACTGTGACGTTTGATGGTAATTTATCTTTGTACACTAATTAGCTAGTAACGTTTTGGAAAATGTCAGGGAAAAGTTCTATTTGTCTATTTTCCAAGTAATGCTTTCAGACTGAGACGTTATTTGCTAAATATTACTTTATCATAATGTATCTCAACATTCGTGATTTTTCACTTATTTTTCTTTTTATAGATAGATCTACAGATCATTGTACAGATTTACAGATTGTAAAGTCCAACTTCAGCTTAGCTTATCTGCTTGCACTCATGATTTTGTTAAGCAGCTGAACAGCAAGATATCCCAGAACAGAATTTTATCTGTGAATGCATTCTTACCCAGGATTACTGTCATAGTTTTCCTTCCTCTATCTGCTAGGTGAATGATGATGTTGGGATCGACTGGACTAATGAGAATGACCGCTTACTGGTTTGCCAAATGTGTATCAAACTGGCTGACATAAATGGGCCTGCAAAATGCAAAGACTTGCATCTACAGTGGACAGAAGGCATTGTCAATGAGTTTTATGAACAGGTAAATAAGTGCATGTCCAAGATATTATCTTTTGGTTGTGTGCTGTGTGCTAAACAGTCCTGCAGTATGCTAGTGCTGGCGCTGAGAGAAAATTGCAGAGAACAGGGCTGATGGAGTTGCCTAGCGTTGAACTAGCCCATCCTTTTGCTGGACCAGTGACTTCCAGTGCCATTTGGCACTGAAGCTTCTGATGTGTCCTCAAAGTATAACATTTTGGTGAAGATTATTATAAAAGTAAATAAAATAAAAACAACACATAGAAGTGAGATTTCTTTGGTCTATGCTTCAAAATTGAACTTTCATTCACTGACTTTTCAAGATACCAACAGTATTTTGACCAGGTAACATTGTCTGTCTTTGGCTTTTGGAAAATTGAGGTTGCCAGGAGTTAAACTCAGGCAATACATAACTTCATGGAAACTGAAACTGTCCAGATTCTAATCTGTGCTCTCAAATGTAGATACCTGTGTTGTGTTAAGGCATTAATTTGCATAACTAGATTGGTTAAGGGGAGTCTTTTTTTAACTGAGGTGACATTTAATCTTAACATGTCTACTCAGCTGAACGCTCACTGGTATTACCAGAGGCTTTGCTCTTATAGGGGTGAGACAGAGTAGCAGACTTTGTACTGCAAGAACGTTCAATTTTCTTTTATGTCATAGGAGGAAGGAGATAAAAGTCTCCGTATACCTCTCCTCCCCTTTGCCCTCTCCCCTCAAGAAAAGCTAGCAGAAAGCTTTCTGGGAAAGATTTATTGCTTCTGAGTAATGCCTGCTTTGATGGGGATCATTCTAGTATTCCCGGTTAAAGTTAATTATGACCAAAAACCAAGAGGAGTTCTTTGTTTAAAGATATGAGTAATAAGGACAAAATCCATAAGAAAAGTAGGTCAGTGAGATGGCTGGGGCTTGTAGCAGTTCAGTCTCATCCCCTGCATACAGATGGCTGACTACAAGGAGAATGAGCTAAGAATCAAAATCAGCAAACATTCCTGAAAATAATGTGAAGAAAAAAAGTAAACATTGGTTTTCCAACTTTCACACTCAGTGTAAAGTGCAGGTCAGTGGTAGTGGACATCATTTTGAATAGTTATCACTAACATTGCTGTTAAATTCATGCTATTGGTAGCGGGTCCTCTTGCAAGAGAAGGGCTGTAATTCAATTAAGCATTTGACATAATGGTACTGTCATAATGTCATACTGGCATGCTATGGAAGTGGCATTCCAGTAGGACAATTTTTCTGTCATCATTTTTAATTGGTTTGATGTGCATTGCTCCTTTTTGTGTCACATTTTTTCTTCCATTCACTTCAGAGCAATTACCGCTATTTTTCATCTCCAGGGTGATGAAGAGGCTAGCCTGGGCCTGCCTATCAGCCCTTTCATGGATCGCTCTGCTCCTCAGCTGGCACACCTCCAGGAATCCTTCATCACTCACATTGTGGGACCACTTTGTAACTCCTATGACTCAGCAGGGTTGATGCCAGGAAAATGGATAGAAGATAGTGATGAATCAGGAGACACTGATGAGCATGAAGAGGAAGAAACAGCAGAAATGGAAACTTGTGAAAATGCTGAATCCAGTAAGTCGCTCACACTTGTTCTACTCTTTTTTTTTTTTTCCAACAGAAATTCCATGCTCTGGCCAAAAACTAAACAGTCAAATTGCAGAAGCACAGATCAGGTTTAAGGTGAACTTCTCGAAAGTTACAGTGATTCAGTGCTGTCCTTGGTGAAATCATCACAAAGTTGGCCACATTGGCACTTCCTCCTCTGTATCTCATCTCATGTCTAGAAAACTTCAGCTTTCATTGCCCTAGTGTAACACTGATAAGCAGCCTTTTCTCTAACAACCTCACCTTTCCTCTTTTTCCCTACACCTTTCCATGGCCTATTGAATCTCATCTCCATCTTCTGTTGGGAAAGCTGAGAAGCGAAAAAAAAAACTGGTAATTACTATAAGTCATATTAGGAACTAAAACTAAAATACTGGTCTCCTGATGTGCAGAAATGACCTTTATTCTCTAGTAAGATTCAGGAACATTTAGTTTAATGTTACTCTTGTTAACACACACACATGCGCACACACATTTTAAGTTTAGCAGGATAATGCGCACAAAAATGTTGTTGAGAACACCGAGCATTAAATAAGCATGCATTGGTTTATTTTAACACCTTGTGATTTACCAGATCTACAGGATCATCGCTGTAATAGCAGGCAGAGCTACACATTTCTATAGCAGATTCAGGCTAATGGAATTGCTTATCAGGGGTAAAGCTGTGAGGTTGGTAACCAACAGAGACCCCAAAGCACTGGAATTAATGTTGCCGTATTAAAAAGGAAGACTAAGGATGTTCTCTTCACTTATCCATTCTGAAGTCTTGACTTACTTTTAAATCCTTAGTCACCATTTGCCTCACTGCTGTATTCTCTTTTGTATCTCTATGAGTTAAGCAATGCTGCTTTTAAGTTAAAAGCACAAAGCATTATCACTTGTCACTTTGAAAACAGACCATTTTTTAGTCATCCTCTGTTTTCTTTTCCATGTTCTACCCTGTGATAATATTTATTATTCATGCTGATGCTTTTAGGCTCTGTATCTTTTTCAAAACCCTAAAAATAAATGTATCAAAAGTTTTGAAATATCCAAACAATTTCTTCCTCCTACCTTCTTACTGAATGTGAGGTACTGGTCTCAGTCATACTTGCACGTTAAAATCTGCTTTTCTGTGATTCCCTGCATTTTCCGTGACTGTGTGGATGTTAATTACATATCTACAGAATCTTTTGTCTGAGTATAGTCACTGGAAATCTTTTCCTATGATCAACACAGTTTTGGATGTTATAAATTATTCTCTGTGAAACAAAATAAAAGGTTGAGATGTAAGTTGCGTAGCTATTAAGTGTTGTGTTGGTGGAGATCTTTTTCTTGATGGAGATGCCACTTAGGTAGATGGAAATTTAGTTTTTGCAGAAAACGTAGGTCCTGATATTTCCCTGAAGAAGCTGAGTTAAATTTAGAGTTTTAGAACTTCAGGTAGCTTAAAATTGGTTATTGCTTTTATCACTATACAGGAACACGTAATTTTCCCAAATTTTTGTTGCAAGGATGCAAATTTAACAGACTCATTCTTTGGTTATTAAGGCAAAATTTAACGCCACAAGCAAGTGCTCACTGGTCTCTGAGGGAGCAGCAAGATGTGGGGTCACCCGGGAAATGAAGGAGAGAATGTCCTGCTGTGGCATTGGCAGAGCCAGGGGCTTCTTATTAGTGCTAAACCTGAAGGTTTCCTACAGGGAACCAAGGGCTTTCTAATGAAGGATTGAGTTGGATTTGGTCTGTGCTCAGTGAAAAGCTCTTTGTTTCCAGTTCAAAAGCTTCAAGGGCTAAACATTTTGGACCCTGACACAGACATACTTTAGGCAACCTGCAAATACTAATCCACGCAAATTTATTTGGTACAAAACATTCCTCTACATCACCTTCTTTAAAAAAAGAAATCAGCAGTTGTCTTTGGAGAGGTTATTACTTCAGTTCTATGACCACCATTGCCAATGTTAATGATCAGGAAAACTTTTCAAGCTTTGTAGTTTGAGCTAAGAATCTTCTCTTTCATTTTTGTGGTGCGTTTTGTTGGACAAGCTATAGAGACACTGGAAAAAAGACACTTCTCTTTTTGTTGTGAGGTACATTGTGTTGGACAGGCTACGAAAACACTTCAGGCAGCAAAACACTTCTGGTGCCGTTGTGTCAGGGTTCTTGAGAACTAACAGTGGCAAAAGCATTCTGTAGATTAACAAGAGGAGACTGCTTCAAAACCAGCAATAAGCAAGCTCCCTACTAGTATTTAGCTGCATGACCACTACATCAGCGGTCAAACTCTGTCAATGGAGCAGTGTTGTGCAAAAGCCTTAAGGTAATCTCTATTGCAGTGAAGCAGCAGTAAATCTCTGTCTTTGAAAAGGCAACGCAGGAACATGTTCCATCCATTGATTACTAATGCTCATTAGTTTTCCTCCTGCTCAGAATTTCCTCTTGCTCAAGATTATTTTTCTGGAGTGGTGAGCAGAGGTTGGGGATGAGGGATTAATGTGGGTGTATAGAGTAGGTTGCCCACTGTCTTGAAGCACTTGATTCCAAGAAAGTGAGTGGAAACAGCTCAGAAACTTTTCTTGTGCACAAGCATTCAGGCACTAGATGTCTCTGTGCTGAATGGTCAGGGGTGGCATGCAGACTATGGCAGGAGAAGGTTGGGGTTCAAACAGTGCAGGAAATCATTGTTCTTTCCCAGAGGTCTGGGAAGACATGGCTGGCTGAGTTTATCAGAGTGTTTAAGTTCGCACTTTTAAAAATGGGCTGGTGCAGTCTCTGTCATCATGCACCCTGTCTGCTTCCTACACCTTCAGTCCATTCTCCTCCTTCCCTCACAGAAATCAGTACACTAACATCACATGGTATTTTACAGGAAAGAAGAAGTTCAAGAGGAGGAAAATCTACTGTCAGATCACTCAGCACCTGCTCCAGAACCATAAAATGTGGAAGAAAGTAATCGAGGATGAGGAGAGGTTAGCTGGGACAGAGAAGCAAGGCGCAGAGCAATCCACACTGCACCCATCTTCAGAACAAATTCAGGCCATCAGGGAAGAGGAGGAGGAGAAGGGGAAGCCCAAGAGAGATGAAGAAGAGAACACAACTGTAGAACCGAACCAATGACAATATTTACAGCAGTATTTTAAGACAGATTGACTCGTGCACAGACTCTTTCTCAAGCCAGCACAGCATTTAGACACCACACTGTAGAAGTATGGGATTATGCGCCTACAGCTGTTTAATTTGTTTCTCTTTCCTTTTTATGGTGAGGTACATTGTTTAAACTCCTGTGCTCAAGGAAGCTTTCACACTGCTACACCGGCTTTTACAGACTTTCTTTAAAGAGATTTGGG
>PPHD01001335.1:0-44308 GCA_002909625.1 Bambusicola thoracicus
CGCTCTTCCCTCCCCTTTTCCATTGAAAACTAAGTAGAAACAAAGGTACTTTCACCTTGTTGGTGGCCAAATCGGGCACAAATCACAAAACACAGGTTGCTCTGGATTTGGACTATAACTCCTATCTTCAGACGCAAGCAAAGACATTGTGGCTGACAACGCAGTTAATGTTGGTGGAAAAGAATACCAAATACTCTTACTCTATTACTGTAATAGTAATTTGGTAACATTAATAGTATTACTGAATACTCTGCATACAAAGAGCAGCCCAACTGCTTGCTAACCTTAGAGCAGTACACCACTTGCACCTCGATTTCCACTTACACTGAAACCAGCAGCAGCTCATGGTTTCATGTCATGTCTTCTGGATATAGGAAGCCTCTACTATGAGACATATATGACGAAGGTGAACAAGCTGCTGAGCTGGGTCTGTGCTCTGCAGCTAGAAGCACTAGCTCTCCATGTTAGTCACTAAGTCCAAAGCTGATCTTTCCCATGTCCCATGTAACATGCATCAGTAGACACCCACTTATAACCCAGCTGAGTTTTCTCATTCTGCATAGGTTGATCCCATTATAATTCTCACTCTACCCTGCACCAGTGCTCATCAGAACACCTGTACCCTGAATCCTCAGAAGCCCTAACAATACTTACTGGGAAAATCAGCTTCCCCCACTCCCTCCCACCTGTTGTGGAGGGGACTGGAGTGCTCTCTCCCCTGGCCCTAAGTAATAAAGTGCTGTGCTGAAGGGGAAGAGAACAGCTTAAGTGCAATCAATAAAAGTGCTTACAATTCACGTAGGAAACCATTCTTGGGTCAGCTTCATTCCAACTGGCTGTATTCTTTCAAGGAACAGTGAAGTCAGGTACTGCCAGGAACGCCTGTGTCAGAAATAATCAGACTCCAAACACTGCATACTGGCCCCTCAAGAGCCTTCCCTTTCCCCCTCCCACAGTACACCAGCCCCTTCCCTGCAGAGCTGGCAGAACCTCAGGCTTTAAGGAGTACGAGGGAGGCACTGGAACACCTGCCCTCTTTCTAGCGCTTGCATAATTTCCAGACAGTTCCAAACAGAACACAGCTGATCTGGGCACTCAGAACAGACAACAGCAAAAAGTAAACAGCCCAGACCATAGCACTCCCAATTTTTGCTCCACTCCATTAAGGAAGCAGAAGATGCCTGTATGCCCTGCAGAGCTCAGCTCCCCTTGGGGGCATGACAGCCCTTACAGGACAGAGCTTCCTGGGACAGATCAAGTGGGAGTAGTACTTGTAGGATTACAAAGCTGTGTCAAACTCCTCTGTCAGAGCCACTGCAGACTCTTCTTTCTGCTCCTGATCTGCTCCATTCTCCTGGTGCTGCATCATTTGCTCCTTTACTTCCTCCTCCAGATCAGGTGGCACCACAAATTGATCCTCTGGCTCCATCTGGGATGGAGCAGCAAAATAACCTGTCTTCTTCTTGGGTGCCTCTGTGGCTACTTCAATGAGGTTAAGGCTCTCCTCCAAGGGCACTATGGAGCCATTGGAAAGCTTCTTTCCATAGAGACAGCACGTGGAAGGAGATTTCTGCAGTTCACACTTTTCCTTGACCCCTCCATGTGCAGCTGTGCTGTTTATGCTGTTCTGTCTCTGAATGATGAGGACAAGTCCAGAGTCATCCTCTACTCCTGGAGCAGAGGAGCTGTACTCTAAAGCAGGAGGTTCAAACTCCAGACCATTCCCTTTACAGCAGTGGATGTCCACCTCTACCTCCACTTTACTGCCATTCGTCATCACACCTTCCACAGGCTGTTCATCATCACTATCCAGGCCATTGTCAGACTGGTTACTGGAGAAGGTGGCACTGGAAGGTTGGCGCTGAAAGATGCTTGAGGGGAGCAGAGGATGTAAGCTGCAACGACGCTCTTGTCGTGGTAGCAAACTGCCATCAAGACCAACAGCATTGTGTTCATCTGAAGCAGTAGAGCCCACCTCACTGCTAACCTCGGAAGCAGACAGTTCACTACCGAACTCTGAAGCAATTCCGCTGCTAGAAGAAGGCGTTGCTGTCTTGGCAGTGGTGGAACTAAATCCCCCAGGGCCTGGTAAAGAGAGGCCGTGCATCTCACACGTGCAGTTGTCCTCACTGATGTTCAGATACACCACCATTGCACCTACATTGTCCTGGCAACCGTAGCTTTGGGCTAATGTGCAGAGTTTCTTTGCAGCAGCTAGAGGGTCATGTAGATGGCGCACAGCTGAGACAGCCTCTGTGTAAGAAAGGTGTTCCCACAGCGCTTTGTTCCCTAGAAGCAGCAGCTCATCTTGTACAGTCAGTGGAATGGAACTGACATGTGGTTTGGGCAGGATCCAAGGGTGCAAGTACGTGCAGCCTAGCATCCGAGTACAGCAAGTCACACCATTTACCTTATTGTCCTGCAGACAAGAAAAACAAAGCAGTAGCATTAGATCTGGTATTAGATCATTTGGAAAGCACTCTTTACCCTGCCCATGAACTGGTTTGGAGCCCAGAGAAATGCCAATACACAGGTAACATCAGATAACACTATAGGAGAAAGGGATCCAGGTCCAAGATTCAGTCTAAGTGCTACAGAGTTTAGCATCTGGCAAAACACAAAAACAGGTTATCCCTGTCAGAAACCTTTCAAGCAGATAGCCTCAAATTTTTAAAAGACCCACAGCGTGACTCCACCACAGACTCCACCACTAATATGAATGGCACTGATTTCTCAGTTCTTTACTGACTACATATTTTCCAGTTCTGTTGAATTTCCCTCTTCCGAAGTTTTTAGAAAATTAACCTTTAAAATGGTTCCTGGAGAATTCTCTAATGTTTTTGCATAAAAAACACTGAACGTTTCAGCATTTTTTGTGTGTAAATTTCCACCTGTTGCTACCTGATAACTACTTTCATATGTCTCAGTGGCCACTAATCCCTTAGATGGTCCACCAAGGACAAGAAAGTGTAAACAACAGATCACAGATATGTAAAAAACTAGTGAAAAGGTATGTTAAATGCAATAATGTGCTGGTGTCAACAGAAGAGGAAGGGAAAGTGCCCTACAAGTAAGTTTAGGCTCATTATGGGCCATTAACGTATAATTAACAAGACAGTAATGAGACTGCAGCTACTCCCTCCCAAACCTAGAATTCTTCTAGCTCCATCATACACATGCTCAGCAAAGATGAAACAGAGTAACTAATTAGAAACTATATTGAGAAGTAGTTTTGTAAACAGCTATGCATACGTAACGATGCTCCTATTTTATGCTTGCTTTACAGGCGATTGTCAAGCACCTAATTCTGTGCAGAAGTAAAATAGAGACCTTAATGTGAATTCTGACTGTGTGCTTACTGGCTACATGCACCAGGCACAAAATCGCTCTCTAATGGGAATAACACCTTCAGTGAGTAAAACACGGAAGACATCCAAAGAGAGACATTTGAGTCATACTTTTCACGAAATAGGATAGACTGGACACTTTGAGTTTTGAGACAAGATGATTTCTCAGGCCCTCCTCTGTTCCTCAGTGGGTCTTCTCCACACTCACCTATGTCACGAGCGGTATTATGTACCAACCTCCACATCCCCATTTATTTTCAGATTTTCTTTTTTCTCCTTCTCTCTTCATCCATGGCATTCTGTACCTGTAATTCTCAGGTTATGATGGGTATTTAAGAAACATGCAATTCTGAACAGCTAATTAGCAAGAGAAACAGAGCAGGAAGCAACAGATAAGTCATCTGAAGACCTTCACACCATCCTCTCTCCTGCAGTACGTACTGTGCAGGCAGCAAAGCTCAGAATGGCAAGTACTTGAAACAAGCTTTTACTGTAGGGTGGAAGTTGAAGTGAGGGGAGTCCAAACCAACCTCTGTTATAATTGCTTTTTGTTCCTTGATTCTCTTGGCCTCTTCAGTACACTGCTCAAGACTGAAGACTTTGGAGAGGAGCAGTGGTTTTCCGCTTCGGCACAGAACAGCTTGGCACGTTCCCACATTGGCCACAGTCAGAGCAAAGGGGCTCGCAGGATCAGCCATATCGTGATGAATATAGCAAAGGACAGCAGAGGAACCCAGCTTCTGCCCAGCCATGCCCAGCTTCCTGTTGAAGGAGAAGATGCAGGAAGGCTCCAGACTTCATGACAGGCATTTTGGGGGGCTACCTCACCCCACCTAGCACATTAACTGATGCACCTATACAGGTCCCACCCAGGACCAGATTGCTCACTATCATACCTGTGGGAGACCAAGAAGGTGTTGGACATGAACATTGTGTCCGACTGCTGTACCTCCTCCAGGAGCACATCGGCCATGGTGCACTGCAGCAGGCGTGGCAGCTCCTCGTTCTTGTCACCATCAAACATGCCATACACAGCCTCCATCCCTTCTGCAAAGCTCCCCAGTGCCAGGGATGACAAACACAGCCTGTTAGAAAAGCATACAGGCAAAATTCATCTGCCTCAGAGGACTGTATAGTCTCCAAAAATCACAGCCATCAGCACCTCACCATGAGCACTGTTCGCACAAGGCAATAAAGCCACTGTCTTGACATCCACTTCCCCACAACATGTTCAGCTACTGTTTATTATTAGAATGCCCAAACCTTCTTTGATCGTACTAAGAGAAAAATTGATGTAATATGCATGCAATAGCAAAAGCGTCTCTGCTAGAGTGGAAAGTCTTGCCCAAGGGTCCCAAGATAGGCATGACAAATGAGGGTAAGCAACACTGACACTAAGCAAGAGATTCAGAGAGATGGGAATGGATGAGCTACTCAGCAAAACATGTCTGCTTGGATGCTTAGCAATGCACTTCACCTAGCACCTTGAGGAGACAAAGCGTCAGGGTCCAGCAGACCAGGATACTCACTTATTTCTTTGCCCTGCCATCTCAGCCACTCCATGACTCCAAAAAGTAGAAGTGAGTGCCGAGTCTGTTGTGAGGGAGGGCTTAGCATCAATCTTCAGCGTGGTAATGTGACTATGGAGAGAGAAGAAAAAATTAATTCTTCTCTCCCAGATGCCATGCTGAACATCTTGTACTGTTTGGCCACATCCACTCCAGAATTTTAGACAACAGCAAAGAGGAATTTAAGGTCTTGGCATCTGAAGATGTCAGAATGCATATGCCAGCCACAGCTGAGAGAACTTCTGCTTGAGAAGTTTTTTGCTTTGATGATTTGAACCCAACCCTTTCTCTTATTACAGGATAGAAAGCTTCAGCTGCCTCAGGCAGGGAACACTAGAATTATACAATGTTGTGTTATATATGTTGCTATCACATTTCCTCTCCGGGGAAGACTTCCCCTTTCCTGTACCTGTCACTACTGGCTTTGCAACTCCATGACTCTCACCTGAAGATATCCAGTGTCTTGTGTTCTAGCACCAGGTTTGTGTTTCCAGTCAGGTCCAGCTCTTGCAAAGCAGCTGGCAGCGTCTCAGGGATTAGGATTTCATTTAATTCATTGCAACTCAAGTCCACAATCTGCAGCAGAAAAAAAAAAAAAAGCATGATGACAAAGAACATATTCTCTGTTCTTTCATGTGATCAGTTACCAGTATTCCAGCGCTCCATGCTAACAGCAGATAATCCCACTACCGATTGTATCCCACAAACAGCTCATGAAAATGGCGATGACCTATAAGCCAAGGTCACAGACAGCGACAATGAGTGACAGTTGAGCTATCTTCAGTCAGTTAAGAAAGGCAACAGATCTTGTAAGTGTATTTAGTGCCCTCTTCACGAGCTGACTGAGCAAACTACTGAGATCTCCAGTTCCTTTTGTAGCGGTTACGTTTAATTCTCCTACCCAAGCTTCCTCCTGATATCACACTACCTTTTAGGTAAGAATACCTGTATATGAGGTAAATGCAGGATCTCTGGAAAGATGCTGATGTCATTAGAGTGTGCAATAAGTGTATGAAGTAGCTTGCAGTTTGCCACGGTTGTGGGAATTGTTTTCAGTTTGTTGCCACTCAGATTCAGCTCTTCCAAGCGTTCCAGCTTACTGAGTTTGCTGAAGGGGAAACAACACAATATCATATCTTAGAGGCCAGAATTTATCACTTCTTGGACCTGCAGACACAGCATCCACAGACACCATCCCTTACAAGCTACATTTCTAATTCACTGATATGAGACCACGAGTCATGCATTTACCTTGCAGGGAAAGCCTGAAGGTTGTTGTTTGCCAGATGCAAGATCCGTAGGTTCGGGTGTCCCACCAAGACAGGGATGCATTGATCTGTGAGGTTGTTATTGGTCAAGTAAAGCAGCTGCAGCATGCTCAGACTCTCTTCCCCTGTACACGCAGAGGGCAGGGACTCCAGGCTATTTGCAGATGCATTCAGGTACCTGAGGCTAACCACAGCAAATGCAAATGCAAAAAAAAAAATCACAGTTCATATGAACCACTCCACTAACAGCAGGAAAAGTAGCTATACAGCTATAAAATTGCCTATGCAGATTGAGAAAGAGCAGTAGGCAGGCAGGTCAGACAACACAGCGTAACATTCCTAACCACATTAAGATTTATGAGTCTACAAATGACCACTAGCTACATGTCACTGCAGATACACACAGCATTTTACAGTAAACAGTGGTTACTATAGAATAGATGGAGGAAGTGGGTAATACTGGTGGAAGGAGACTACATGAACTCTTACTCTGAGTCTTTTAAGAAGGGCTCACTCAAGACCGAATAGACATACAGTAAGGGTCTCTCTTGCTGTTCTTTTGAGACCTGTTGTATTTCTGCAGTAACATCTGAAAATCTGTGTGGCTTTTCTTTGCTCCCGAATTAATACATTTGTTCTAAAGACAAAGCCTGCTAAGCAGTAACATGACCTTAGAAGCAGTTGCAACTGAAGTTAATACCATGGCTGGCTGTTAGGTAAGGCACAAATCTGTTTTCCTGTAACTAAATATTAACGTGGAATGATCCTCTCACATCAGCTGGATGATTTCTCATAGCACCTGAATTATCTCATCATAACCTCTCACGCAAATACCAATAAAGCCCACAGCACCTCACAGGGATAATTACGCAAGTATCACTACCAGCCTTCACAGCTTCAAAGGTTAACACAGAACACCCATGATACTATCACTCACTTCAGAGCCTTGACAAAGAGCGTCTCAGGGAGTTTAGTCAACAGGTTGTGCTGAAGGTCCAGCACCTCCATTGGAATGTGCTCTAGAAGAGGTGGAAGGCTCTGAAGATTATTGTGCCCCACTGTCAGTTTCCGAAGGCTCAAGCTGCTGAGAATCCTAGAAAGAGAGAGTTTGCTAGTTCAGTTTAGTTCAGTCCTCTTCCCATCCACGGAATGGGAAAAGGGAATATTTAATCACATATCATTTGACTATACAGCAGAGAAAAACTGAAGTACGCTGATCCATAAAATAGAAACAATGATAAAGCAGAAAAATGTGGTAAGATGCTTCAGTCACACTACGCTTGGAAGTGTGTCTGCACTTCCCTTTGTGCTACTGCAGATAGACTCGAGTCTGTGTGCACATACCCAGCATTCTCTCATGTAGAACAAAGAAGAGATGAAAGCCACAAAGGATAGGTTTAAATGCCTCTTTAAACTTGTAGGCAGAAAGAAGTGCTTCCCCTGGGCCAGCTTAGGTTCAGAACTTTAACTTCCATAGCACTTCCATAATACTTCTGATGCTGTTACATTTTTCAGAATTGTAGTGCTTATTGAAAAGGCCTCTATGCCCACTAACTGATAATTGAAATTTTCAGAAAGGGCACCTGAACACAACTAGATGTAGCCTAGAACTACCCTGCCCTTTTCAGGGAGGTGATAATTTGGAATTACAACCTGGTAGTCCTGTACAGAACAGCTCTGAAACGTTAAATGCCAAAGCTGCATTAGCACACTGCTCCACACAGGTCAATGAATTCAGCTGCTTTCTGATTTCATAGAATGGTTTGGGTTGGAAGAGACCTCTGAAGATCACCTAGTCCACACTTCAACAAAGCCAACTATACTGAGCAAAAAGCTATTCAAACATAGATGCACCAATTCCCACACTCAAGCTGACTCATCCAGATCTGGCTTCTCTGTTCACACCGACTGACACTACTTTATTTATTTTCAGATTATTAAAAGACAACTTTATGATCAACTATAACCTGTTGTGCAAAGCTTTTTTATGCTTTAATCTGCTGGATGACCCTGATAGTTCAAAGTCCACATTAGCAAAGTTGTAACTTGAAACAAGATATACCTACAGTGTTGATGGAAGACATACAATGAAGAAATCCCCAGTGGATACAGTAAATTCCAGCACTTAAAAATCTATAAAAATACTTGAATTTTTTAAAAATATGTATTTCTGAATCTTGATTTCCACACGTTTGTTATATGTAACACACTTAAAACGTGGTCTCTTTCATACAACATGAGAAGGAGAAGCACCTATTAGCACAGGTCTAAAGGAGGGCCGTGAAAATCATCAGGGGCTGGAGCACTTCTATGAAGACCGGCTGAGAGAGTTGGGGTCGTTCAGTGAGAAGAGAAGGCTCCAAAGAGACTTACAGAGGCCTTCGAGTACCTACAGGGGGCCGACAGAAAAGATGGGGAAAGACCCTCCATCAGGGATTAGAGTGATAGGACAAGTGGTAACAGTGTTAAACTAAAAGAGTGTTTGAAGTTACATACTAGGAAGAAATTCTTCACTACAGGAGTGGTGAGACTGGAACAGGCTGTCCAGATAAACCATCAATTCCATATTCCTGGAAGTGCTCAAGGTGAGGTTGGATGGGGCTCTGGGCAAACTGATCTAGTGGGCGGTGTCTCCTACCATGTCATGGGAGTGCGATAGCACTAGATGATCTTTAAGGTTCCATCCAATCCAAACCATTCCACAGTTCTATCATCCATCAGCATGGGTAAATTTATAAAGTTCTCATTACCTCATCCTTGCTACATTCTTTTCTTGCGTTTGATGCACACAGTCTTGTCTCCAACAGTCATTAGAGTGCCACTGATAAGAACATTTCCTAAACCTGCTGCTTTAACTACTTCAACCGTTTGCACTTCTTCACTGCAATCTACCATTGCATTCACATTTCAACGTAGCTGACCCAGACGCTCTCATTCATTAGTCACACTCCCTACTGAACATGTGTTCAGCCAAGAACATCTGGACTTCGGTTCTTCCCACGATATCCCTCGTACCTCGAAGAAGTAAATATAAGTACAAAACAATAAAATAAATAAAATACTACAGAATCATATTAGCTGTTGGCTTCCAGTTACTACATCGCTGCAGAAGCTGAAATGGGAGTAGGCAGGAAGGAGTTGGCTGATGATGTCTGTGAAAGCTACAATTGAGATGAACTATATTGTATCTCTGGGATATCTACAGATAATTGGTGAAAACTCTGGAGTGATCCAGGTTATGTTAGGGCTTCATCTATAACTTGTGTTCACAGACGCTATTGTAACAAAAAGTTAATTGATAGCAGCGTGTTTTACTTCAGGCACAAACTTCTGGTGAAGGATGAAACTATTTGGCTCCAGTTAATCAAGAGGTTGATTCTCTTTTGTTCTTCTCTGATTGTTCTTTCAACACATGAATGCAAAGTACTTCGGAAACTGCACGGAGATTATCTATCTGCACAGCAAGGAATAAAGCAAGTGGAACAGCACTGCTTATCTCTTCCCAGTCAGCTCCTCATAAAAGAAAGTTCAGATCTGTACAAGAAGGTAGTTTGCTGACCTTGATGGGAGTTCCACAAGGAGGTTGTAGCTCATGTCCAAAATTTCCAGTTTCTTTGCTTCACAGGCCCAATCTGGGACACACTGCATCTGATTGCTGAGAAGAACAAGGAGAAAAAGCTAGACACCAACACCTGATATGGAATACGCCCTGTCTGAACACTGCACAGCACCGTTCACAGCCAAACGAAAAATAATAGGCAAAAAAAATGCACCAGTATCTGAGCTACTCACATGGCATTTATCTCTTGGCCAGCTGCGTAATGAAACATGATTGGCAGGAATTACTGTTGCAAGGCTCTGATGATTATGCTTTTGTTTTGTTTCAAGCACTGATATAAGCAGAACAGGCCACCTTATGCTACCCAGCTAATGCGCTTCAAATCTGAACTGATGCAAGAGGTGATCCCTATAGATTCCCTATTTTACAGGTCTGACAATCCTGCTACTAGAGCAGATATAGGAAATGAAGACAATAGTCATGATCACCACCACCCAGTCTAAATATTTGCCCCACAGATTCCCACCATTCAGCCTAGTAAGTTCTTGCAGGTTCAGTTGTCCTTATTTGGCCTGTCTTGCTGATTACAGCCTACAGCTGAAGGACAGCCAGTCACCTAGACAGGCAAAAATGGTTCAGAGGGGCTTCTGGTCTGCAACAATTTCATCATTCTTCAGTACTGGGTTTTCCAGTTCTACCGTGAAGATGAAATGCCTTTTCTCAATTGCTCTCAACTCTTACAAAAGCTTAACAGTTCCAGAAAATGTCTTCAGAGAACACCAAAGTTGTTCAGATACTTGCTTTATATTCTGTGGTGTACAGTCACTTACTGGGCAAGTTCTAGACATGTCAGCTGACCAGGAACCGGATAAACACTGACAGATGTGAGACCTGATGAAGTAAAGCAAACAAATATCATTGCAGAGCTCCAGAAGGAAAACACCAAAGCAGCACAGAATAGCTAGTAAGTGACTCTGATAGTCTTACTCTGCAACACAATGTCTCTACTCATCTTTCCTAAGAAAGAATTCAAACTTCATACATCTACCATACACCAGCACAGCTTCTTGCTGTCCAGCTCACTGCCTGCCACATGGAAAACCAGAATAAAGGAGAACAGTGCTTCTATGTGTGGACTCGCAAACAATTCTCACTGGAAGACAAACACCTTGGATGGCAACTCAGCACTATACTCTCTTGCTGTTACATAGCCTGTGCGCATATATCCATAATATGATCCCTATGAGTAGACCTCAGAAGTCCCATCACCCATGCTCTCAATAATGTCAGTAATTATTAGTATTTTTGTGAGAGGAGATGCAAAAGGGTCGTTTCCTTTGTTCCCAGGGCTTGAAGGAAGAAGGCGGATGAAGAACATAAAGGACACGTACAGTTGTTACTGGCAAACAGAGCCCGAAGGGAGAAGCCACTCAGTGTCAACTCTTTCAGCTTATTCCGCTCACAGTGCAGCTGCTCCAGGCTGCCCAATGAGCTCAGATCCAGATCTGTCAGCTGATTGTCTCGCAAATCTATGTAAGTCACGGATTTATTCCCCTCCAGAGTGTCAGCTGCTGCTCTCTTCAGGTTGTTCAGCCTAAACACTCAGAAACAAGAGGTACAGAGTCAGAAATCAGAATGCTGAACACTGTACATGAGTAAGAAGAGAGAAAGGAAAAGCTCCGGTGCAGGCTTTCCTCCAAGTACAGTGAGATGTATGAGCAGCAACAATGGATTTCACAGTGAATGTGAAGAAAAACCGTTCCTGTCTCCATGGCTAGGTGAAACAGTTCAAGAAATTCTGAAGACCACAGTCTATAAATTTCAAGTCAGATCAATGGACAGTTACTTAGCACTGACAGAGCATGCAAATGCAGAGACTAGATACTACACTGCCTTGTTATAGACAAAAAGTTCTTTGTCCCTTTCTGAGAACTCTGCAATTGGCAACCTGGAAAATCTGAACTATACCTCTTGAGAGGGAAAGAAAGGCAATAAAAGACTAAGAGATCAAAGAACTACCTGAGCTCACAATAACAGAATATCAAAAGAGGAACCCTAGAGTACTACGTGACATTTTCTGGTATCCATTCCATGGCAGGGGATTTGGAACTAGGTGATCTTTACAGTCTCTTCCAACCCAAACAATTCTATCATTCAGTAGTTTCAAGCTCTATTCAGCTGACTTCGTTTCTCTAAACGAATCCTGAACATCCTCAGAAACAGAACTCCCTACAAGTTAAAAGAATCATTAAGTGGGAAAAAACCTGACATGGTTTATGGCAAAATGTACTATAATTCATACAGTTCCTCCGCTGTGAATAGAAAGTGACCTTCTGTTTCTTTTACATGTGTACATATACACATATATATACACACATCTAAATAGATACACATGTATACATACACATGCACACACACATACATGCATGTTTACTCCTTACCTCAAGTCCACACTTTTGACGTGACTCATACGGTTCAGCACTGTAAGGTCCAGGTTCTCTAGCAAGTTCCCTGCCATGGCTATTTTGTCTAAAACAGTGAGTTTCTCACAAATTGCTGGCAGCTCACAGAAGTTATTGAAGGAAAGCCCAAGACAGCTGAGCTGCTGCAGACTTCCAAGCTCTTCTGGTAAGGATGTGAGGAAATTCCCATCAAGCCAGAAGCTCTGGAGACTGCAGAATAAAATATTCATAGGCTTAGAAGCCTTCAAGTCCATTCCAGTTTGGAAAGGTAGCATCTATGATTCAAGGCACAGTAACTAACCTAAGTGTCTTCCTAGGGCACTCCAAAACAGGCAGGAATCCATTAGCCACTATTACAAAAGTGGTTCACCCTAGCTATTTTAAAATACTAATAGAATAGGCAGGAAGTCACAAGTGATGACTTGCTATATACCAGTGACTTTTCAAATGACAACTATGTAAACACTCTGTAACATCTTAACTTTGAAAGAAAAACAAACCTTATTGTACCTCTTGGGTCTCAGCCTTCTACTGGCATCAAAACCAGCACACAGTCTCCAGGAACTAACAGGTTGATGAGCACTTATACTTCTGCAATTGGCCCCTTTACATCAGCTGTGCTACACCAAAGACACCAAAAAAGTTTATAACCACAGAAAAAAAAGAAGAAAAAGCACTCACTTCAGCAGCTTGCCAATCTGGCTTGGCAGGTGATAAAGTCCATTACAGGACATATTCAGTTCTGTCAGAGTAGAGATCTCACACAGCGTTACAGGAAACTCCCCCAGTCTGTTATGAGACAGATTCAAGCTCTTCAACTGAGAAAACCTAGAGGCAAGAATTTCAGTTAAATAGCAAACCTCCATAGTCTCAAAGCAAACAGTCACAAATGCTTTTAAAGTCTTTGTACACGACGATAGTCAGCTGAATCATTATGGACATTTTTACACAAATATTATTTTAAGTCACTGATATTTTGTATCTCAGTGGTAATGCTGAAAGTGATCAAATACCATGTTTTTACTGCAAAAACAGACAAGAACCTTTAAACCTGATCCCTTACAGACTCTGAGTGACTATGATTAACTACAAGAAAGTTCTCGGTTCAATGAATTTACCCTCCAATAATTATTTGAAGTAACACTCTATAATTTGAAGCTGCATAAAATAGGAGTTTAATACATTAACTGGAACGACTCTGAAAACAGATTAAAAGAGAGGAATATCTGTTCAAGGGAAGTACAACAGAAGGCCTGGCAGAGCTGCGAAATAGAACGGCAAAGAAGTGCTGAATCCACTCTGAGCAGCCTCAGAATCAGCACGCAGAGGTCCTTGGAAGGTTTTCCACACTGAAAGTGCCACATGCTTGACAGACCTACCACAAGCAGAGCTGTGTGCAGGTACTGCAGGGGCAATCACTACAGTCCCACCCCTGTGCTTAACAAAGTGTTGCCCTCCTATAACTGCCAGGTCCAAACACATCAAAGAAATTGAGCACAGAATGGGGCAATGTGCAAGATGCCCCTCAAAGAGATCCTATCTCTTTCTAAAGAAAACAAAAGTAGTTATCCTTAAGTAACAACCTCACCATCCCAAACTTAATCCATCAAAAAAGAATTCAGTCAGGAAAATTACAATATACTTGTCTAAGACAACTGCAAATCTACCATAGAGTTGATAGAGAAACACACACTTCATTCACACCGTACTTTGTGATGAGCAATGATGATGTAAGGTTGGAGCTAAATGATCTTTAAGGATCCCTCCGTTTCACTTTTTTATTTTGAAGTGTTTGCGTATAGTCAAATAAAATAATTTCAATTCACCTTCAAAAGAATACTACTGTTGGCTTGAGATCTCATGAAGTGTAAGACTGAGAGGTTTTAAATTTAATTTTTTGTAAGGAGTATATCTGAAATTTGGTCATGAATTGTTTGAGAAAGCATCCTGCCATGAAAAAGAGTGTAGGCATTGCTTGCTGCAGGCACAAACAGACTCTAAGGATGCAACCAGAAGACAAAGAAATGCAAGTACAGGTAATAGCCTTTAGAGATCAATTTGCACAATGCAAGGATGTGACAATGATATGAAAACTAGTAACTTATAAACAGTACTTTGTAACAACATGGTTTCCTTTTTTTTTTTCCGTCCAATAAGGATAAACATACAGATCTGAGCTTTCACACGATCACAGAATGGTTTGTGTTGGAAGGGACCTTTAGGATTCCAATCCCCTGCTGTAGGTAGGGACACCTCCCTCTAGACCAGGCTGCTCACAGCCCCATCCAGTCTGGCCTTGAGTGCTTCCAAGGAGTGGGCATTCACAACTTCTCTGGGAAACCTGTTACAGTGTTTCAACACCCTCACAGTCAAGAATTTCTTCTATCTAGTCTAAACCCACCCTCTTCCAATTTAAAACTATTTCCCCTTCTCCGGTCACTACCTGCCCCAACAAAAAGTTCCTCCCCAGCTTTCCTGTAGGCCCCTTCAGGTACTGGAAGGCTGCTATAAGGTCTCCTCAGAGCCTTCTCTTTCCTGGGCTGACAAGCCCCAGCTCTCTCAGCCTGCCCTCATAAGGGAGGTGCTCCAGCCCTTTGGTCATCTTCATGCCCTCCTCTGGACTCGCTCCAACAGCTCCATGTCCTTCTTGTGTTGGAGGCTTCAGAACTGGACGCAGTACTCCAGGTGGGGTCTCACAAGAGCAAAATTACCTCCCTCAAACTGCTGGTCACACCTCTCTTGATGCAACCCAGGATACAGTTGGCCTTCTGGGCTGCAGGCACACACTGCCAGCTCACGTTGAGCCTCTCATCAAGCAGCACTCCCAAATCCTTCTCCTCAGAGCTGTTCTCCAGCCATTCTCCGCCCAACCTGTACCTGTGCTTGAAAGTGCCCCAACCCAGATACAGGACCTTGCACTTGGCCTTGCTGAACTGCACGGGGTTGGCATAGGCACACCTCTCAAGCCCATCCAGGTCCCTCCAGATGGCATGCCTTCCCTCTAGCAGGTCAGATGCATCACTCAGCTTGCTGACAAACTTGCTGAGGGTGCACTCCATCCCACTGTCCATATTGGCTACAAAGATATTAACTAACACTGGCCCAGCACTGATCCCCGAGGAACGCCATTCATCACCGGTCTGCACTCAGACACTGAGCCATTGACCACAACACTCCGAGTGTGACCATCCAGACAATAAACATATTCAATATAATCTAATTAAATCACAGTTTTCTTAGATGGTCTCGAATCTGATCCTCACTTACAGCAGGCAGATAGATTCCTTCTCCCAACTCCTACCTTTGCTACCTTTTGTATAAGTCAATTCAATTTTAAGAGATCTAGAGCAGTTCTCAGGTTTTGGTGTCAGCAAATGCTGAAACTGCTTTCTCAGGAATTCAGCAATGGCTTTTTATATGGTACCTGTTCCTAATAGTTAAGCAGCTCTTTCTATCTTTTTCTGATAGAAGCAGACTGGTGAGAAATTGCCCTTAAGAGGTAAAGCATTAAGTGCAACATCTTAACCAGGTTTTAGAATTCATCCTCCCACAGTGATATCAAAGCAAACACAAAGGGGGGCATAAAATTTTCAAAGCTTCTTCCTTCTCCTTTTCTCCAACATTCTTTGCTAGTAAGAAACACAGAAACGGATCGCTAACCTCTCATTTACGCTGTATATATGAGCTTAGGTGGTAAGAATCCTGAAATCATGGTTGCTTTTCTCCTTTTCTTTTATTGATTAGAATCAATAGTTTTATTTACTGCAGTCATGTTTCCCTTTTATTATGGCTCCTCAGTACTGGTTTGTGCTCTCACAGGGCATATTGAGATAACAACAAAGAGATATTGAAACACAGCAACAAAGTCACAATGGGATCTATTGCCTTTTACAACAGCCCAAACAGGTGCTGGCCTGGGGACAGAAATATTCTGTACATTGCTTTTGCTTGTTTGTAGACTTCAGCTCCATCAGACACAGTCAGTGCCAGGGGGAACTGGGTTTATAACATACCAAATCCGTTCTTGACTTACACGCAAGGCCAAGCACCTTTGCTGATCCTGTGAACTAACAATACTATATTTTAGAAAAAAAAGTTCTAATGCTGTTTTTAACATCATCCAGTGTACTTGGAGAAATGGCAAACGAAAGCCTGAATTACTTTCAACAGCTTTTCCAGTAACAACGCATTACAGTACACCAGTTAGAGTATACTTAAGCAAGCTCAGAATTAAAACAAAATTGGACTCAACTTTGGTTCTCAAAGAAATTGCAAAGGAATTCCCATAAGCAAGTATTTTATATATATAAATTCCCATAAGCAAGGAATTCCCACAAGCAACTTTTTTCTTACTCACATAGATACTTCTTCCTACTCTGTAGAAAGAAAAATGAAATATCCTGGTAACAGGCATTTAGAGATTGAAAATAATAATAATTAAAAAAAAAAAATCAGACCTGCAGCTCTGCAAAGTTTCTCCAAAAATATTTGTCCTAAAGCACAGCGGGTTCCAAGCAGTACCATTTGACAGTATTACTGCAGGCTTCCTAATGGTTTTGGAAATTCGTTGAGTGACTCCTTGAAATCTTTTTAAAATGGGCAGTATGCAGACATCAACAAACTAATCTTCCTCTGTATTGAGTTTCTCCAGAATTAATTTAAAACCAGTTTTGTAATACTCCTTCACTTACACAATTACAATACACTTCCATAGCATCACACATTGCCCACTCTCTTAAGAGCATATTTCAAGTTGCCAAACTAGAACTGGAGCATCACAGGCCCTCTGCCAATTCCAAATGCACTTTAACAATCAGAACTAAAGTTGGATCTTACAGATCTTCCACAAACTCTTACCAGCAATAGCAGCATTATGCTTTTCCTCACCTTTACTTTATACCCCCAAATGATCTCTCTTTATCAAGCAACTTATTAGTTTTTCACCTTACCAATACAAATAGAATAACGCTCCACAAGGATCATCTCAGGTAAAACTTAGCATAAATAATTTGTGGAAAGGAATTCACAGATACTGTAAATTGCTGGAAGCTTTTATCTGCCTGCACTGCTCAGCTTTGCTTCCTAGTTCCCTCATTTGTTAGAGTTCACTTGATCAATCTTTAACACCCCACAAGAACAAGCAGTACACTCCCTTCACCCCTGGATGCTCGCACCCAGAACTCGACATATAGGGAAAAAAAAAGAATTCTTTGCAAACCTGCAAAGAGAGTCAAGACTCCCTGCTCCACTTGATCTCATAAAATTATGTCGTAGGTTGAGGTAGGTGATATCTTGACTGTAGAAGAGATGCTCAGGTACTTCCTCAAGGCTGTAGCACGAAAGATCAACCATGCTAAGTCGCATAGACACAACCTGAAAGGAAAGAGTAAGAGTTGCAGCTGTGCAACAATTCTTATATGGAAGCTTAATGGAAAACCAAAGACTGCAAGTAGTAAACAATCCACAAAATTGAAGAATACCTGTGTACCCACCAAACACAGGTAGAGTTCAAGCAGGAAACGAAGTCCAGGGAATATGAGTTTATGGCAATTGCTACTCCATGACAAGGCAACTGAGAAAGCTGTATCTCTGGATAAGGAAACTGCTGAGATAGCAGTCTGAGTGCCTTCCAGAGACGCAAACAGCAAAACAAAGCAGCTGACATTGCAGTTCTGCTCTTGATGGTTTACAGAACGTTCTTTTGGCCTACCTATTACTTCTGACGTTTTGTTGGCTTGTTCAGAGTTTAATATCAGAAATATTAAAGATGAAAAAAGCTTCACATGTTTTTGCAACATTTCATAGTCTCTGCAAATATCAGGTCTCCTTTAATTAAGTACACTTTGTCTCAAGGTCTTACTTGCTTCATTTAAGAGTTTATGACCAACTTCAGCCTGCACCATATTTCACATTATATGTTTGAGGTCAAAGAGTGGTTCAGTGTTGAGCTATCACCAGCTAATTGTACTCCAGTGTGGAATAAGGAAGCAGCTCTGAACAAACTACGCTTACCTTGCTGACCTACGATCTCTTACTTTACTTAACTCAAACCTATCAGGGTAGCCCCAAGTCAGTCTAGGCCACAGTTCGCAGGGGTATGGCAGCAGGAGCAATTAACAGATTTCTATAGCTGTAAAGCCAGCCAGTCCCTGGGGTTTGTTCTAGTGAGCTGTGATTAGCTACTCTCAATAGGGTGGGGTGAAAAGAACACAGAACTGCTACTCAACACTGCTGGACAGCCTGAGCCCCAGGAGAAAGCTCAAAAAAAGTTTCTGTAATCCTGAGCATGTAAGAAATTAAGAAAGCTGGGAAGCATCCCAGGTACTCTCTCCAGCATCACAGTTTAAATCTGTCTGCAGACTCAGCCTGTAAAACAACTCCCCTCATTCCCTTGGTATCCACCACCCCAACTGCTGCAGTCCCCAGGGCCTCACCGTGGATGCCTGTCGGTGCCACCGCTGGCACTCCGCCAGCGTTTCGAAGGAAACGTGGTATGTTTGGGCTTGTGCTCCAGCAGATGTGAAAGCAAGTGTGTACTGCCGACGTTTCATTTCTTCAACCTGCAAAGGGAGGAATGAAAACAAAGTCTACCTAAATTCCAGCAATTACAATGGATCTGAAATCTAGGGTGAGATATTACAACCAGCAATACTATATTTCGAACAAAACTCTGTTATAAGGTTATCTGAGACAAACACAGTGTAGTAAATCCTTCTTAACATCTTTCTGGTGAAGTAGACCCTTTATTATCATCTCCACAATGCCTATTCACACTGGCTACTACTGTGAAAACAGAAGCAGTATCTCTTCAAGCATTTTATTACCCTTAAGACTTCCTAAGACAAGTAGGAAAGGATCATGCAATTCTCCCTGCAACTGCTGATACAGTAATACAGTCTATATTAACCTCTTGTGGATAATACCCATCATTATAACCCCCTTCTTCCTTTCTAAATTATGGGAAGCTTAAAAAAAAAAATCTTACCTTCCCTCCGACAAGAGGCAAGATGTGCATCTTCCCCGTGTGGCTGTCTTTAACAGAGGACACAATGAGACAGGTACCACAGAGAATTACTAAGCGTTCCGCCCATTTGTGCAACTGAGTCTTCCCTTTGCGTACATTATAGATTCCAGAGAGCAGGATGCGATCTAACTGTTCCACCTGACAGGGCTTTTCTGAAGAGAAAAGGAACGTGAGCGCTTACTCTCCATTTGTTCTTCATTTTCAGGCACAAACAGCAGCACAGCTGTAACATGCAGTATCAGTTACTGCAAGTGACACATTAAGATGAAGCATACAGTGGCACGTAAAATAAAAATCTCACACAGAGGAGATGTACCCGGGGCAGGAGTGTCTGACAAGCAACCACTGTATGACTTTCAGTAAAGTGTTAACAATTGCCATGTAGTGCTTTTTTTTTTTTTTTTTAATCTTCAAGTAATTACAGGCTGCGGCAAACCTATGTGCTTGCCGAGCATCTGTCTTTCAGATGCAGTAGAAAAGCAATTACAAACTTACTGACTGTTATCTTCAGGCAGGTTGTGTGAATAGCTTTATCTAGAGTGAACTGCAGTATGTTTCTGATCTCATTTGGACTTCTAAGACATTTGTCATAACATCAAACAGAGCAATTGCATGTTCTCCCATTGAGCTGTCTTCTCTCCAAGCCATAAGTAGGGTGAAGAGAACTACAAAACTTCTTTTCCTGTGATTTTGAAAAGTCTTTATTTTAAGAAATGCTTTCTGATATTGTGTTTATGATTTAGTCATCTATAAAGCTAACTGGTCAATGACTCATGCTTCACCTGAGCTCCACCAGATAGTTAAAACCGCGAGTACAGTGACAGCGTACGTGCACACAAATTCTTACCACTGTAAAAGCGAATCATACAGCTGAGGTCAGAGTTTGCCGCCTCCTCCTGCATTCTGACAGGGTCATCAAAACCCAGCCCAGCCAAGTAGTCATACACAATCCAAAGGGGCTTTTCAGTGGGCTCCAGCCTCCTAGCAAAACACACAAGAAAGCAGTTCGACAACTTGAAAAAGATTAAACACGTCTCATTGCAACTAAAGCATAAGGGATACTGACACACTGCTCTCAAAATGTTTGGCAAACACACACCCTTGGGTCTGTGCTTTATGCTTGTTAAGCATCAGTTAAAAACTGCAACGTCTGAAGAACTTTATTGCAAAAGGGAAATGGAGAGGAAAAAATTTAAGCCACACAATCCATGGTTTCCTTTTTGTGACCTAAAAAATATCAAGAGGAAACAACGACAAGGAACAATATCAGAAATACTACACAAAAAGCAGACTCACAATAATTAAAAAAAATCATTTTTAAGGACCTAAAAATTCAGGAGAAATCTACTTAGATTTCAAAAAAAAAAAAGCACTCGCAGTCTTCTTCAGGACCTCCCCTGGGGGTCTGGAGGCTCACTTAGAGAGCCCAGCAGTTGTGTAAATATGTAACTGAGGTCTAAGTTAAGTGATAGCTTTCCTTTTTTCTACAGAAACAGCAGTGAACAACACAAAATATTAAAGAGAGCTTTCCAATGTGTTACTGTAAGTGACAAATCTGTGTATCTGTTACTCTACCACAGCCAAGCTGTTAGGAACTGGAATAAATAACAGATGGCACCGAACAGCACAGACTTCCAATTCAGCAAACCCTGATGTATTCTATACCCTTCAGAGCAGAATTCAAGAGGAATAGGAGAGACATGCCCGGATCTTCAAACACCTGGCCTGAGTCTCCTGACTACACTTAAACTCTAATACTTGTGCTACTGAAGCCGCCTGCTCGTGCTGGAAAAGCTGTTTTCTGTCATGACCTGTGGCCAATAAATCATAAATGCTTGAATACCGCTCACCAAAAAAAAAAAAAATTTCAAATAGTCTGAAGCTGTTACGCTAAAACAAAAAAAACCATCACAAAACAAAACATTCAAACACTACATTTTGTTTGCTGAATGAATTGATGGCATCCCTTCCCTTGTCAGCAGGTCAGCTGCATCACTCAGCTTGGTATCATCTGCAAACTTGCTGAGGGTGCACTCCATCCCACTGTCCATATTGGCTACAAAGATATTAACTAACACTGGGCCCAGCACGAATCCCTGAGAACACCACTCATCACCGGTCTGCACTTGGGCACTGAGCCACTGACCACAACTCTGAGCGTGACCACCCAGACAATAAACATATTCAATGTATTCTGATTAAATCAGTTTTGCAGTACTGAAAACTGTATAGTACAGTACTATAGCTTACCTTCTTGAAACAGCAGATACTCCACCGTGGCACACCTATCCCTTTCTCAAGATAAGATTTGACTTCTCATTATTTTTATCCTTTGCATCTTTAAGACCAGGATGAATCGGTGCTGCAGGGCTACTGCAGAACTTTAAACATTAATTTGAAAAAACTAGTTTTGATTCCTGTCCACTTAAATCAAACTGCAGTGCTTCCTGAAATGCCCTTAGTTTTGTTTCTCTTCAGAAAAGAAAAGAAAAAAAGAAAAAAGACCAGGTACAGAAAGAGCATTTGCAGCAGTATCTATTCAAGCCTAATCCCTGGACCAACATGTCTCTTTCCATAAAAATCTAACTACCTGAAAACAAATCACAAGAGTGTGCTGCATTACTGCACCACCTAGCTTTGGTTGCTGGTGGCTGGAAGGCAAGAGCCTCCCAAACATTACACCTTCAGAATTCTTCAAGTTATCTGCAAAAATGCAGACGTTCCAATTTTTTACCTGGCAGAAGTATGCAAGGTCACAGCAGAACCTACAGCTCAGAAGCTGTGTGTCCCTGGGCTGCAACACCTCACTCCTCAGCAGACAAAGGGTAGCTCAGTGTGACATACTCAAGTGAAGGCCCAGTAGGAAGGCTGACACCTGCCTGCCCACCACACAGCAGCTCTCCAGCACCAAGCACAGGCAGGGCTGTGCCCAACAAAACAGCATGCACAGCCCAGACCTCTTGTAATCACACTCACACGTCCAGCAAAGGGCTTTGTCAATTAAGCAGTGAGCAGAAGGGCTTGTGAATGCCATCAGTAGACAACATCAGGATACAAAGCACTTGATCCAGTGCCTCTGGGGACACTGGAGTCTCCACTGGAAGGACTGCCCATCCAAGTTCTTATCAAGAGCAGTATGATTTACCAATAAAATCCAGAAGAAGTCTGAAAGCAGGAAACGAAAAACCAAAACCTGAATATAGAACAAAGGGCTGTAAAGGCCATTTCTGTAACAGATTTCTCCACTAGCATAATCAGAGCTGACAGGTGTGGACGTAGTTGTTAGAGCCTGATGTAGAGAATGACACTTACCTTTGAGAAAACACAGTGCACTGTGAAACCTCAGCTGGCACGTGATCACATTGGAAACGTAGAAGATTGACCTTGTATGAAGTGGAATAAATGCTGAACACTATCTGCTGAAAAACACAGCAGGCAAAGCAGCCGCTCCCTGGCACAAACAGCCCATAGCATCCACACCCAGTACCACAGAGTAGGCACTGCCACCACCACGAAATCAGAGAAGCTGCTTCACTAAGCGAAGGGTACAAGGATTAACAGAAAGAGAAGCAAACAAGAAGTCAGCAAATTTCACAGACTGCAGCAGCTCTTCTTCCTGAGCAACAACCACGTTTCCATACCTTCAAAGCTTTGTTGCCAGGTGTGAGCATCCTAAAGAAAGTAATGAAATTATTTTTATTTAATCATCTCCTCTGCAGTAAGGTATAGTTTCTGAAAAGGAAAAGACGTTCAGAAAGAAAGGCTCTAGCTGGATTTCTTAAAGATTCTTGAGGCACGCTGCACAGAGAAAAGAATGTTCTGACAGAAACTGATTCCCTGTATACACACTTTAAAGAGAAATGCAGAAATATCACAGGAACACGACAGTATTGAAAGTTAAAAGGTTTTCTGTTATTCTTCCATCTACTGACCAGTTTGTTCAACCTTCTGAGTTAGGTACCAAATCCACTTTTTCCATGCTCAGGTTTAGAAAGAGAATCACCTACTGGTATTTAGAAGGATAGGGAATTCATTTGTGTGAGAGACAAACATATCAAGGGTAAGATATAACTGGATGCACTGAGTAATTTGTAGTCACAAACACATTATTAAAGCAGCCAGTAAACTTTTTTTTTCAAGGAACTGATTATCTCAAGAGAGTGCAGGGATATCTTGAGCATTCTGTCACCTTCCTGTGGAAATGGAAGCAGGCACTGCTTCTGATTGTTTCCTGTTCCTAACAGAGATCGACACCAAAGCAATACCAATAAGAATTTTTTCATGGACAGACATCAGAACAGGCTGCCCTGGGTGGTGTTGGAGATGTCATCCCTGCAGGTATCTAAGAAACTTGTGGATACAGTGCTTAGGAATGTGGTTTAACAGTGGACCTGCAGTGTTAGGTGGACGATTGGGCCTGATGATCTTAAAGGCCTTTTCTAACCTAACTGATTCTACTGAGAACATCCTCAGTGGTGACTCAGGAATCTCTTCTGTGGCAAAGCCATCCCAAGAGTTACAAAGGCAACAGATGCACAGCAATCAAGAGCTCTCCATAAAATTCAATAGAAGACTTGATTAAGAGACTAATACAGCAGAAGACAATGAGTTTAAGGAGTAAATAGCAGAATTGCAAAGATTGGAAGAGACCTCAAGAGATCATCGAGTCCAAACTCCCTGCTTTTAAAGCAGGTAAAACAAACCTTTACAACTCAGCACTCACTTCAAGAATGTGGGCGGCAGGACAAATCTGCTAACTCTTTGCAAAGACTGCCACAAATGAAAGACAGGCACAGCTACGTATACCTCTTCTCATAGTGAGAGAAGAAAAATTCAGAATTCAGACACAAAAGTCATTTCAAAAACTCAAAAAATTCAGAGTTTCCCTCTCTGAACACACCTACGGGATTTACCTGGTCTTTTTTTGACATCTGCAGTAAAAGTAAAGTCTTGCTTTTTTTTTAAGCATTAGAACATCTGTTCACTGTTACAAATGAGCTAGTTTCCTAATAAATACTTCAAACAACCAATGGAGGTTTCCAGCTGCCTCCATAGTCAAGCGTCCACCTATTCTCCTGTTTTATTTATAACTAATCTATCCCTAGTTCTATAATCCAGATCAGGGAAAGCAAAAAGTTCTGAGTGACTTCTTTCAACTGTCATTTTTAACTGTATCACAGAATCACAAAATGGTTTGACTGGAAACTATCTTACGATCACCCAGTTCCAACGCCCCTGCTGTGGCTGGGACACCTTCCACCAGACAAGGTTGCCCAGGGTCCCATCCATGGCCTTGAGCACCTCCACGGATGTGGTAGCATCCACAGCTTCTCTGGGCAGCACGTGCCAAGGCTTCACCACTCTCTGAGTAAAGAATTCCCTCCTGACATCTAAAGCTACCTTCTTCTAGTTTTAAGCCATTACCCTGTGTCCCAGCAATACTCTCCCTATCCCTCCCCAGTTCTCTTGTAGGCCTCCTTTCCCCATCCTTATTCTACATCTCTCTTACCATTAGCACTCCTGTCTTCAACCCAATTAAACCTACGCTATACTCTTTTAAACTTGAGGCACGTGCAATTTAAGACTTACACTTCGCTAACAAAAAGCTATTACTGCTGTTTAGCTCATTATGTTTCAACTGCTTAGGCTTCTGAAAAAAGATCACGGTGATGCCCTTTTTCCTAGGAACTGGAGCCACAACTTCATAATCAAATGTGAAATCCAGAAGCATCACTTTAGAGACCTAATGGGAGCTTGTAAAGCTAGAGGAGTCCGTAATATACTCAGGATAAAATCTATGCACCTTAAACTCTGAGCTGAGATCTGTTTTCAGCCTTAATTGACTGCAGACATAAAACACGTGATACAACACCCACACCCACTAACATTTACTTCACCCTGTGCTTACCTTTAATTATTTACCTCAGAAACGCACAAAAAAAATTACTAAAACAAAAACACTGCAACATAACTGTTGAAGTACTTTAGACGTTACGCTGACTCAGAATAACTGCTTACAGCCCCTTGAATTGTTCAGATTTTCTTAAGACGAGAACACCCCTAAAACAGAGTGCAATGAAGGAGCGTATGAATAACAACCCTTACTTACAAAACAAGGCTGTATTTCTTGTTGGAGCAACCACCAAACTCTCCCAGCTATGCCTTGGCTAAGTACAAAAGGCTCACCGCTACTTCATTTTCATGCACTAGGTGACTGGAGGCTGTATCTAGCTGACACCTACCACCTCTAACTGCTCTGCATCCGCACACTAATGCATGTAGGCATGCAGAAAACAGAGTGCTACACAACTGAAGCAAATCTCGCTCAATGCAAACTTCAGCCCTCACCTGACCAGGTCTCCATGAAGCTGCACAAAGAGGTTTTTCTTCTCCTCCCCGTCACATATCTCAGATGCTGGGGTATCCACCGTACAGAGGACCAAGCGCAGGTCAGACGAAGCAGCAGCTGCAGAATCTCCTCCATAAACATACACGCAGCCTCGTCCAATGTCCTCTCTCAGCCAGTCCCTCTCACGGGAACTGAACCGGCTCCTGTTCAGACAGCTCCTGCTCCCATTGCGTTTCACGTTTCTCTGTGAGACAGCAAAAATCGGAGCGTCAGCAGCAGTGTCCCCGCCGCCCCCGGGCTGTGCGAAGGCCCCAGGCACGGCCGGGCACGGGGAGGGCAGGACGAGACCGCCGCTCCGCGCCGCTGGGAGCCTCCTCGGAGCCACTCGGGACGAGCGAGTCGGAGCCACCGCGCCGGGCGGGCACGAAGCCGGCAGGGAGGGGACCCCAGCCAAGATCGAGGCGGGCATCGCCGAGACACAGCGCAGTTACCGTCGCGGCCGCCCCCCCACGCCGAGCTGCCGGGAAGGGCCGGCGCGGAGATGCGGCCCGGAACGGCCCCGCTCAGCGCAGGCCCCGTCCTTACCTTCAGCACCCGGACGACGCCGCGAGGCCCAGCCCGCCCGCCCCGCACTCCGACCGCCGCCGCCTCATCCTCCTCGGGTTCCGGCGCCTCCTTAGGCCCCGGCCCGGCCTCCCCCATAGCCGGCCGGACTGCGAGACCTCCAGAAGCGGCAGCTGCCGCCCCAGATCCGCGCGCGCCCCGCCCCGGAAGCACGTGAACTTCCGCCGCCCGCGGCGTCAGCGGCAGCGCCGCAGTGGCAACGCGGAGGGGTGCGGAGTTACGGCATCGCGCGTCTGTCGGGCAGAGCATTAAACTGAAGGCCTCCCCGAACAGTCCTGACAGCTGCACGGCCTGCGGGCTCGAGGCCGCCCGAGCCTTTATTTACCCGCTGTCGTCAGCGCAGCACTTACAAGGCGGCTGTATAAACTAGGATTACTTACCCTCCGAAGAAGGAAAGCGGCCACTTCTGTACGCCGAAGCCGTCTATCCCAGAACTTCCCTCGCTTGCCTCTGCAACGTCTCAGCAGGAGCCGCCCGATGCTGCAACTGCACGTGGTGGCTCCAAACAGCGCTTTGTCCCGTTGGGCGCTGCGCCACCGCACCGCGCTGCTTCGTGAGCGCCTGAGACGGCAGTCGTTAACGGCACTACAGCCTCAGTCACCTTCACCACCAAAGCCTCATGCCTGCCCCGCATCAGCAGCGGTTCTGGACTTCACACACTCCGGCCTGTGGCCCCCAGCACAATTCTTACACTCTAATCCCCGGTCTTACTTCTAAAGAAGCCGCTTTCCGAATTCTCACCTCTGCGTTAAATGCTTACTCCTACTCCACAGCACCTTCCGAAACTTCCCGCCTCCCTCCTGCTTTATCTCAACGTGTTGCTGCACAGTGCAGCGCTCTCCAGTCAGGACCCGTTCCAAGAAGGGACAGCAGGCTCAGCACCACTCAGCACAGCACCAGGAGGTGCTTCTGTGGTCTGTCCTGCTCTGCAGCCTCTGCCTACAGCCGCACGTCTTCCACTCCTGCACAAACACACATTTCTGAATTCTCGAGGAGAGGATCTGGAGAGCTCTCTAATTTAATGAGGAGCTGACAGACAATCGCACTCATCATTAGGGTGCCATGTGTTCCCAGCACACACCTGCACTGCACAAGGGAAAATTGGGATTGTACTGGAAAACACATGGTACCTAAGGAACTGTTCCTGTGACCAGAAAACACAAGAACCTTACAGCAGGCAACTATATGGCTTCAGTGGATGAGATTCTAGCAATCCTTGTCTCAGTAGTACAGAGACCAGAAGAGACTTCTTAGATCAGCGAGGGAACCAAAACCAACTGCACCTGCAGCCACCAGGGGAAAACAACAGCATCTGTTCAGATCTCATCATACCTGGGTGGCACCCGGACACGTACTGCTGGCAGCAGCCGACACCTCTTTCAGGGGGTATCTGACCCGACCTTTTTAAGGGCTTTTAACTGTCTGCTCATTTTACTCTCCAAAATTTCCTGAAAGCTTTTCCAACTCTGCCCTTGATTAATTCGTATCTCTTGACTTTGGCATGGCCAAACAAATGGATAAAGACTGTTCCACTGTACTTGCAAAAAGCAACAAGGCACAGTTTTAAATCATGGAATATTGACTTGTTTTATTAGTCACTTCATAATTTGTTTCAACCAAAAGACAATACACACAGCAGAAGTCTAATGCATTCCATGTAAGTGTTTACATCAGTTATGCTCCTCACTCGCCTAAGACTTAGCAGTTAGGTTTTTCACATCTCAAAAATAGATTTGCAGGTTAAATGCCACCAGGCTCCCTGCTCAACGGGCAGGTTATTTTTTTAATCTGGTCTGGGGGTGCTGCTTGATTTTGTGGGTTTTTTTTGTTTGTTTTGGTTTACACTGTCAAAGAGGTGGGATGGTGCTCTATGTAAAATGAGCATTACAACATAGGAAAAGGAACAAACAGGAACAAAGTACAAGTTCAGAAGAAAGCAGTGCAGCAGGTCCTTCCATCACAGACCCCGAGCAGAAAATGAACACAAAGTGTACCACCAGACCCCCCTTCCGCTCCCCCCAAAAAAGCGCCATCTTCGCTGCTCCATCTTGCAGCCAGTAACAGCGCTGGGGAAAGGACCAGGTCACCTTTCCCAGCTGCTTCAGAGTCTATGCAAGGTACTGTATGGGTAGCAGTTCCCTCACCGCTATTGCTTCAAAATGCTGTTCAAGGCCACCCATCAAAAAAAATGGACTAAATTAAACCTTAGGACCTTCCCATGTCTTCTCTCCCTTCTGGATCACTACAGCCCACAACTCTTCCTGTCCTTTCCTTGATTCAAAATCCATTTGCTTGGAAAACAAACAAACCAAAGCAGGCACTCAACCTCTTCAAGCTCCAGCCTGCAGAGCCCGCATTACAAAGGTTAGACACAAAGTCTGCATCTTGCTCCTCTTATATCCTCTTTACACTGAAACAAGAAAACCATTGACCAGACCTAAACTTCTGCATTCCACCAGTGGAATAAAGACTCATCTTACCCCCAGAGTGCTTTCTGAGACATCAAGTGAGTATTCTCTAGCATGACAAAGCAGCAGGATGAAGGTTAAGAGATGTACCTAGGGAAAGGAGCAAGCAATAGTATCTAGCACTGCAAATAAGGAAACGTGTAACCTGGCCTTCTTTCTGGAGGTAACGTTCACACTCAATCTCTTAAGAAAGGGAAGGTAGATTGCTCCAAGGACAACAGGGATGTTCAGCTGCAAAGTACTTTATGGCCCAGAGACAGCTTCAAGCTGAATACCTTTCAGGTACATGCATCACCTCTCTGAGCGTATTTTCCAAAACACTTATGCGTAAAGGTGGCTGAAGGATCCAAGCACAGAGAAGGAATTTACCCTGAAAGCTTGCCAGAGACCAACAAAATCCACCCACTCCACAGGACAGAAAACAAATGTAAGAGGGACAAGGTCAGTTGTTTCCAGCTATGCTGCAATAAACTGGTCAGGTGAGAGACTATTCTTTTTCCCCATCTAATCCTCCGGCAACACTGCTCTTCTCAGCAAAAAGGAATGGAAACTGAGGTGCACCAGCTTCCAATACCACATAGAATTCTAAGAATGACACCTCACAGGGTTTTAAGGAATTAAGGCAAAAACTTCCTGTTAGCTTGATACCTGGGACACCCTCAGAGCCCACTGGGGACTACGTTTAAACACACTGACCACTATGGAGTTTGAGCCAATTGTGTCAAGTAGTCACAGCTGCAGTAAAAGCAACAAAAGTAAATGCCCAGCTTCCAGAAAAGGGCTTTGATTCAGCTGTTTTCTGCAAGACTGCCAGTATCATTATGGTGCTGAGGCACTGCTAGCTCAACCAAGACACTGCAACAACTCAGAATCAGTTTCAAAGAAGTCACACATCATTCTTACTAGTTTTTAATAACTCTAAAATGATGCCAGTTTCAACAGAATAATGAAACTCCTTGGTGAAGCAAAGGCTCAACCCAGTCTTCTCGATAAAGCAGCAAAAAAGTCTTTCAAGAGAAACTAAACTTATGCCACTGGACATACCCATAATTAAAAGTCAGTCCTACATTATCTATTATGGTTAAAACCAAAGCAGACAGAACCACCTCTAGTGGCTTCTCTTGCTATGGATTCAAGGGCAGAACAAGCCTTTGATTTTCCCTAAATACACTGTACACCATTCCTGCAATATTGCTAGCAAGGACTGGAACTTAGCGTAAGTACTTTTGCAGACACAAAAGGCTGCCAGAACACAAAATGATCACCATATATTTACAGCCCTGCAACAGAAACAGAGCAGATGCCCCACTTGTTTCTTTTGCAAAAGCTTTGCAACTGGGAGCTGGGGTACCTTCAACTTACCAGTACACTAATGAATGAAGACTTAAGGTCTAACCTTTTTCTCCCTGAAGGGTGCTGAACACCTGAATAGTTTTGTCACTGTGCTTTATATTCTATACATCACCTCCATGAAAATTGATGGAACTCTACTACTTCAACAGTTGACACTAGGAAGCATAACTAAATACAGCTTTAAGCTTAGAAGAGTACTGAACTTAACATCTTTGGATTCAAATACTCAAATAATTGGCTTTCATTCAAAAAATAGTTTAGTTCCTCTCTCAGCCTGCACCTTAATGAACAGATTTCTCTACAAGGGGAGCAAGCAGCCAACTACAAGGATGAATTAAGTAACAAAGTGGGAGAAGGTCTCTTTAAACCGCATGGTCTTTATTTCAGTGCCAATGTTACAGATACAACACAAATATCCCAGTCAGAAGTAAATCAAATGGAATCCAGGGAGTCTACAACAGGCTCTGGAAATTAAACTGGGGAGAAAGTCTGGAATAACTAAGAACAACTCTGCAGCATAGTCTCCGATGAGTATCCCAGCAGGCAACAGAGCTTTTGCTCAAAAGACTGATCTACAAAATTGAATGTGTCTTTTCTTACCATAAACCGCAACTAATGGGTCAAAAGGCTTTGAAATTAACTGTGGTAGAAAACCAGCTGCTCCTTAGATCACTACATCTCTTATACATCACCCAACTTTCTGGGGAAGCTACAGAAGACTGAATCTGTATGGCTGCAGCCACCGATGGAAAGAAAGAAAATTCAAGTGTAAGGTCTTCATTTCCAAGTACAGCACCAATGCAATTTTTAATCAGCCTCACCGGCACCTCTTTCCTGTACTGTTCCAGGTTTGTAGATGAAGTCCCAAGGCCTGACTTGCTCTTGGTATGTATCACATAACTAACAGGTGTGTATACAGTAATGCACTGAACAGGCCAAAAAAGCCTCCAGCCCCTTTAGACACGGGGGATACAGTAAGAAAGAGGCAAGGCGACCTAAAATTCTCCAAGTTCCCATTGAGCCCCAGATGAAGTGCCTGAAGATAATCCAGCTAGTAATGAATGAAAACACACCTTGACCATCTCAGGGGAAAAAAAAAAAAAAAAAAAGACAGCAGAAAGAAGGGGCAGTTGTTCACTTGCTGCAGAGATAGAAAGTTTCCCTGCAAGAAATTCCAGACTTCTCTTCCAACCAGGCTGTTTTTCTTTGGGGGTAGAGAGGCAGGGAAGGGAGGGAATGTTGCTTCTGGCTGTGAATGCATGTGTGAGGGAGTGCAGAGTAGCCTCCACAAGCCACCAGCCTCATCAGCAGAGGAGAGGAGATTAGTCTTAACAGATATGCTTCAAAGTCAGCAATCACTTCAGGAAAATTCCTCCTCATCAGCAGGTCTCATCTGTTCCCCATGCCCATGGTGCAGTTTAGGGGACTGCCAAGGATCACAACCTTCTTCCCAGAGTTCTTTTGATTGGGTGGGGTGAAAATAAGAATGGTGCCAGAGCCTCACTGCCAAGACTGAGGGGGGAAGTTGTTGACTTCTGCTAGATCCTGCATTGCTGAGCCCTTGTGATTATATGTCAACTTGATCCGCATACGTAGTTGTTGCTACAAGAGAAAAGGAAAACAAACACACACAAATTCAGGTCTTCAACAAAGATCAGCAAATTTCCCCAAGTCCAGCTCCCTGTCCCATGTCCCCTGAGAAAACACAACAGAGAACATTCATCACCACAAAAGCTTGCAGGAAGTATGTGCAGAGTAAGCTATAACACTGCAGATTGTGGGTTGTGAGCAGGGTGGTTGGGGGTGTTTGTGTGCACCGTAGGGCGGTCGTGAATGGTGCCTGCGTGCACTGTAGGGTCGTGGGTGGTGCCTGCGAGCACCAGGGGGTGGACACCTTGGGAGGTGGTCAGCTGGTTCTTGTCAGCACCTGGGATGGACACATGGGCAGGACATACGGATACTGTTTGTTTAGGTATATAAAGGTTTTACTGCTGCGCAATAAATCTGACATCTTGGTGCTAGACACTCTGCGTCCATCCCATTTGTCCCTGGGCTGGGGGTGTCCAGAACAGAGGGGGCTAGCCTTGCCGGTTTGCTGCTTAGTCAGCGCTGGTCGTTGATCGCAGCAACACAGAGAAACGCTTTATCTTGTAGGATGCTGCTTGCCCACTGTAGTTCTCAGGTCAAGTAAAACTCTTCTTAGAAAAACTATAGCACAGATTCTACTCACCTCTCTCTCTGCACTGGCCCTGCTCTCATTTACACCAAAGTCCTTAAATATAACAGTAACTGTCTTGCAATCCCAACTAACCATGGAAGAAAGCAGGAAGCAGATCCGGACTTCACTATACTGCACTTAGGCTTACATGGAGAAAGGTGTTATTTCCTATGCTGTTGATTCAGAGAAGAAGTGGTCTGGAAACTTGCACAGCTCAGTAGCACTAGATGAGATAGCCCAAGAAAGACTAGAGATATCTCTAAGAACATTTCCTCCTGCTGTGGCTAAATGACAGAACAGCTCAGAGACTGGTTTACACACTGTTGCTTAGCTGCCCTTCAGATATTAAGAGTATCTTAATAATAGCCAGAGCACAGCATGCTTCATATTTTCTGTTCTCTTCATTGCCCCCCAAAAAGTTTACAGGAAAATATGCAAAAAGGATAACAGAAGAGAGGAAAGGAGGACAAAGACAGTTCCAACCAGCCTCTGGCTAAAGAAGTTATATTTGGTACTGGTCTGGGTAACTGGCCATTGTATAGAGTGCATTGGCCACTGTAAGAGTATAATCTTGTTCACCTACTCTGAAGAGTTAAATTCTAAGATCTTTCAGCCTGCTCATTACTACTCTCCCCATCTTCACCATTAGTTTCAGTCCAGCATGACAGTCCACAACCACGTGAAAAGTTTTTACAAAACTGAAGAGACAAAGAGCTACTTCCTAAATGAAGTTGAGGTTGCCTCCTTCAGAATATTTGAGGTGACTTAAACTATCTTGTACACAGGACTCTTGCAAAGCTGCACTTGCAGTCAACAGCAATCTAAAGGACACTAAGCATTACACACACAGAAGAGGTATAAAACAGTGGGTAACAGCAGAGGGCAGCAAAATACTAGCTTGCACCTCTCTATCCTCAAGGATTCACAGGAGACTGAAGTTCCAACAAGAATGCGTATTTCAGCTTAAGAGGCCCATATGAGAACAATACATTCCAACTTCTGGTACTTTACAAGAAAGCTTCAAAACCCCTCATGTTCATAAAATAACTTCCACATCTTCTCCAGAACCCACATGGAAATTCATATCAGATTTAGGAGACAATTACCCATGTGTCTTACTAGAGCCAGAGGGGAGTACACTGTATAGAGACAAGGGGAGATCATGCGAACTGTGCACTAGAAGACAGTTATTTCAGGGAAATCTTTGGCTAAGATTTAAGCAATTCATTTTTTAAACTTGCACGTCAGACTACTTAACATCTAGAACAGTAGGTGATAAAGAAATACGTCAGGAAGATGTTAATATTGTCCCAAAGAGGATAAAATTAAAATAACCTCCACTTTTCTTTCTGATGCCACCTCATTGCTAAACCTCTTAAGGAGGACAAAGGAGGACATGTGGGCCATATCCCTCTCTCCTCTTAAGTCTACTTTTTTACTCAGAAATTTTTCTATGAAGGCTGTAAGACAAACAATTATGATTAGATCACAGCAAAATACTCTTCCCCTCAACTATTTAGAAATACACTCACAACGTATTAAACAATATCACTTAAGATGATGGACAATCTGGTTAAGATTATGGGTCGAGCTATTTTTTGTTAGCAACTTTCAAGAAACGCCATTTCACTTCTACACCACAAACACCAGGTTCCTCTCCTCTAGAGAGACTATCTAGAAACTTGTTTGACAACTATACTGACGCAACAGACATCCACAAATTTGAGGCAGCAAAGCACTGAGTCTGTTTTAGAAGTATAACCAAAGAGAAAGCCAAATCTTTGCCTGGAATCTCCTGTCTTTCACATTTTTCCATATTTTCCTAGCCCTAAGCAAAAAGATTCTCACTACAACACAATTCCCTACCACTAAATGCACAACTTCCAGGCAGTGTTTTTTTAACCGTTCTCATAATCACTCACCTTTTGTGGATTCAGGACTTTAATGACCTGCGTAATGGTCCCCGAGTTAAATGCAGGGATGACACTGCTGCTAGGAGACAGAAGCTGCAGTTGGAACGTCTGAAGAACAAAATGAAAACAAGTTGATGCTTAATCAAATATGAATACAAACAATTTCTTCTTTTTTTTAGTGCAGACAAATAAAGTCCTGACAGCACACACACAGACACAATGAAGTAACCAGTTCTCCAATTCCTTATCTGCAAAGAACAAAATATTTGCTGGCCCACCATCTTTCTACATAAAGATCCAGGTGGGACAAATATGAGGGGATGAGAGCTTACTGTGGTCTACCAAAATCAGCAGGGATGCACTGTTTCAATTTTGACTCTCAGGCGGAATAGTCAACACTGTTCAGCACATTTCTAACTTCAGGAGGCCCATTCTCTCCCTCATTCTTTTTGTGGCAGGTATGAAGCTTCCAAGCTAAAGGTAAAGCATTAGTAATTTCCAGAAGTGAAACTCCGGAAAGTGAATATGCTTTCCCAAATTTCAACATTTCAATCAAATCCTGCTTAAATGTTCTGCTCTACTACAAACTAGGTGGTACCTATCTCCAATGTTTTGTGCTGCAGCTAATTCCAAGAGGAGACAACTAACTGCTTTAAGGAGAATAGTTAATAATCACTATGTGGGAACTCCAAGTTTTACAAGTAGCTAATAGCTCCCAAGGATTTCCTTTTCTCCATGTATTTACAGCTACAGAGAGTACAGTATATTTCTTAGAAACTAAAAACAAAGGGAAAGGTTTGTCTTGGTGGTTTTCTTTTGACCTAATATTTTCCTGGGTATGGTTTAGCAATCTTTCTAGAAAATGGTGATTTTAAAGTAAGATTTTAATCAAAGCAGATCATCTTATCTGATAGGAACCCATCCTCCATTCCATTTAAAACCTTTAGTTTTAGATTAGAAAGGTGATGACTAAACTGAACATGACAAGAACCTAATAACATCTCACCCATGCTGCATGTTTCTGTCTACATTAAAGTACTGATAAGGAAGTACTTGCAGCTGGCCCTCTACCTGTCACTGTAGTTGCCCTAAGCAGTTCTACCTTTGGTACTGCAGCTTGGAAAACAAAATCTGTCATATCCAGCTCTGTGCTGTTGGAGGCCTGTATTGTGATTACAGTGACACTGGGGTTGGTGTTTGACCTCTCAAAGCTGAAGTCAATCTTCAGCCCATTCTTGTTGTACGCAGTAATTGAAGGGATTCCTGTAGAAAACAAAAAAAAAGTAGCAGACTTTAGAATTCAGACATCATTCTCACTGTCACAGAACTCATTTCCTTTACCCCAGAACACAAATTCTTCTGTAGATTAAACAACCTCCCCTCCTGCTCCAATGTGTGTTACACTTCACAATGAAATCTCCTTTCCGTTACTACCCCTCGTTTCCTCTTCCGCTGTGGCACCTTCAGCTAAGGTTTCAGATGTCCCTAACCTGCAGCAATGTCATTGAAGAGAGGCTGTGATGACAGTCCATCAAGCAGGAATGGAGGCTGTGATATCTGGGGTGCAGGGGCAGATACTGGGGAACCTACAAGAAATATTGGATAATTATTAGATTTTGCTGTCACAGAATAAGAGTAATTACTCCTCCAACTCAACTGCTCAAATTTCAGTACATATTATTTCTATATATGTAGCTCTACAAATTTATGCTGTCATTAGCCCCTTCTCAGCTTTTATTCAACAAGGACTGGCTCCTCTTAAACTAGCAGGCATTCAAATGCAGTAATTTCTTGTATCTTATCCTCTCTGGAAAGGCTTACACAGCATTCCCAGGCTGGAATGTGAAAATACATAAGTCCCATTGTCTAAACACTAAGTGTCAATCTCTGATGTTATCCCCTGATGCCCACCTGTATGCTAATATAGACCCTGACAAGAACAGACAGGGACTTGATAATGATGAACAAACCAGCCCTTGCATCTTCAGTGCTCATTCTGACCCACCCCAGAAACGAGGTTACGTAGAAGATGAAACCTACTCACCTGTTAGGTTGAGGTCTCCCAGTAGGTCAAGGAGCTCCCCACCAGCAGAGGCTGGCTTGCTTGTAGGTGCAGTGGGGATTACAGGTGTTATATCATTCCCCCCCAACAAGTCCAACAAATCATTTGCCTAATGAGAAAATAAACGTTACATATTCATATTTCTGCTGATTTCCCTTACAAACGGATGAATTCCACTTGCCCTCAGATTAAAGACCAGAGCTGCTGACTGATTAGAGCAGTTCTTAGTTTGGCTATGGCTCCAAGAGATCAAGCCTCCACCTTCTTGGAACCACAGCGATAAGAGAGGGATGGAGTCTGAGGACACAAACAGGCTGAAGGATGTATGGATTTACCCCATCATGCTCTTGCATTCCCTACAATAACCTCTTCCACGCATCTGTTCTTGGCACTAGAACCATCAGAGCAGAAATGTGACGCGATTAACCACCAGGACACAACTTACAAAGAGGCAGGGACAGGAAGGGAGGCTGCCTCAGATTACTGTTGAAAAGTCAGTGGCTAGCACTCTGAGCTGACAGGCAGTGGAAACTTATGCTAGATCAGTTTCCATTACCTGGCTACCAGGCTGCAATCCAGAGTGTGGAGGTTTGGTTTCCAGTACCGCTGTTTCTGTCTCTCCATTGGTCTGTACAATCTCAGTAGGGCCATTGGTGGTGACTTTCTCCATTACTGGCATTCTCTCAAGCAGGGCTGGCCTGAAAGAAGCTGACATAGTTATACTGTGCCATCTTCTTGGATCCCAATCCAAGCATTCAAATATTCAAGAGAAGATACACAGAGTGCAACCTGCTTCTTCCTTTCAGCTCCACTGCAGGGGCACTGTAAGATTATATAACAGCTTCAGGTGGTCAAAAATGATCCCTGACATACTGTGCCAGTGTATATACAGTAAACGTCAGCTGACAGCCAAATGATACCCTTGTTTTCTTCTAGTACTGGACAGTTTTCACAGTGGGGCTAGGATAACAAAGTGGATTAAATGACTGAGCAATCATGGATTAACTGCAGACACAGGACATCTGACTGCTCTGCTCCATACTCAGTTGAGTTAGAAAGTCAGCTGATTGGCTGAAACAGGTAACAAAGTTGAAAAAACAAACCAACATGCTCTCATAAGTTAAATTTAAGTTTCCAGAATGTGTAAGTTTGGTCCTCAAGAGTACCCTCCTGAAAGGATATAGAAACTGAAGGAGAAGAGGCACAGGACACAGAATCCTGACTACAACACAACAAAGCACAGGTTATACAGGGAAAACTAGTCTGTAATACAAGAAAAGCCATTACCCTCATGGATCAGGCCTCAAAGCACTGCACATAATGTAAGTTACACTGCCAACATCTTTTGGACTGAATGAGATATCCAGTGCCAATAACCCCAACAGTGGGACAAGTTTTTGTACTCCGTGACAGAAGAATTACCTCAAGTTCAGAGCACAGCTTTGAAAACCAAAAGAACTAGTGGACCTCTGCACATTTATTCCAAGGGTGTTTTAAGATCAGCTTGAACCTAACAACTGGTAAGGTTAGCATGGCAAAAGCTACCTGCAGACACTCGCTCAGCCAGCAATTTTAAGATTCAACACCTAAATCAGAATGACAGAATCGCTTAGGTTGGAAAAGACGTTAAAGATCATCAAGTAAACCACAAAGTGAAACAGCAGCCAACTGCAAGCTCAAAATGGGAAAAGTGTTTTGGAAGGGCAAGCCTGTGATCTCAGAACACTAATCACAGGATATACAAAGTTCTTACAACACTTCATGATAGATCAGGGAGGGATTGCAGTTCCTCTGTAATTTTACCAGAACATCCAGATTAAGCTCTCTGTATGTACTAAGTAGAAGATCAGGGCAGATTATTAGCCTTTTCAAACACTAAAAACTCACGAGCACTTACCTCATGTGATCATATTTCTTGAATAGTGCGTTATATTCCACTGCCCTCTGTTGTAGCTCCACATCAATGCTGCTGCCATAAATGGAAACTACCTTCTTAATGCGACTGCGGGGAAAGTGAAAGGATAAAAGACAAACAGCAAAACACTATGGAATTAGCAGCAAAGAGCAAGAAATTAGCATGTGTCATCCAGAAGACACTAAATGACCTAAACTCCAGAGGTGCACTGTGTAACTGACTTGAAATGGTAGTCACTGCTGCTTTCCTCAGTTATCTGTACAACATCACTTTTTCAACTGCTCCTGTTTCTCCCCAACAGTCAGCAGGTGATCAATATATCACCATAAGGTACACCAGACAAAAGCTCAAGGACCCACAGTCAAGCCATAATACAAAATAAGGCTATTTTTCTTCCCAACAAAACAAACAAAAATGGAAGGAGTCCACTGAAAGTAAGGATTTTCCCCTCCCATAAATAAGTTTTCAAGCAAGGACATCATGACAAACTGCCTACACAGTAGAGGACACCCACAAACAAAACAGTATGGAATTGGTCGAAGTCTTTCAGCTTGCAAGCAAAGGAAAACTGTAAAAGCTAGTAAGATGACTCTTAACTATGGAAGCAGAACACATACAAAGAACAGTTCTACTGAAGCCAACCAATGCCAGCATATTGGCAACAAAATTCTATGCAGAACAGCATCAAAGAGAACTCACTTGACAGTGCAGGTGAACCTTGTGGAAAGCTTCATGATGGCAGTGAGAGCGTAGCCTCGTGTAACAGATGCAGACATATTAGATATCAGAACACTTTCTAAAATATCAAGAACTTCATCTTCTGTTACCTGAAAAGGTACAGGAAGGTTAGGCTTAGACAGAGAGAAGCTCTGCAGCAAGCCTTCCGTGGTATACTGCAAAAACTTCACTTGCTTAATGGGCATTTCCTACCTCCTCAGTAACTTTGTGAATGTGCAGCACGTATGCAGTGCATGAAACAGATAGACACAGATGGATGTCTCAATATTTTACTTTAAAATAATGCTCCTGTTCCAAATATTAAAAAAGGGTTATCATCAAAACAAAGCTAAAACCCCAGTTGACACTGTGCAAGCTAAGTTAGAACAAAAAAAAAATCACATTACTCTGACTAGTATAGCTGCACTCCTTAGAAACAAAGCTGGGTATGTTTATATAGCCTGTGCCAGTAGCATGGAAAGGAGTTCCCATTCCCAGGTCCACCACTATCATAGACACCACTAACTGTTGCAAGCAATCCCCTCACATAGCCATCAAACAGCTCCAGCCCCAGCCAAGTACACACTAGCTCCTTCTAAGTCTATACCTGTATTGGCTCCTCCTCTTCACACTGACCAGACACCAGAAGATCACCATACTCTCCTATGCACCAGGAGGCCACTTGCACCAGTGGCTGCTGTTAGAACAATAAAAATAAAAATCAGACACCTCAGAGATAAATGCATTCCTGTACAAAAAAAACCTAAACCACCACTATTTTCCAGAGCCAGCTTACTCTTGTTTCCAGCCAAGCAAATCCTCTATAGCAGAAGAAACACAGGTATTTGATTTGATCAAGAATTCCTTAAGGGAAAATTAGAAGAACAAGTCTATAAAGAACACGTCTTCACTGTAATCTGTCCACTGGAACTAGACAGCAGGATGCTGACTTACCTTGACACGTTTAGCAAATAAGTTTATTGCAGTGTAGTAAGGAAACCAAAGCTGCTTGTATTAGGTATTACCTGAGAGTAATCACCAAGGATGGCTTTGTAGAGTCTCTGCACAGTGTAGGCATGCATCTCCACACTATTAGTTATCAGCTGGATCAGGTTGGGAACAGCATCATCACGAACATAACTTCCTGCCTGCAAGAACATTTATGCATTTGAGAAAAAAGCTGTTAGTTTCATTATACAACTTCTCAGTAACAGCCAACATTGTTGACATCCTCCACAAAGCCACAATTATTACAGATTAAAAAAAAAAAAAAAAAAATCAACCTTATAATCCTCAAGTACTTTATGGCTAATTTTGAGCAAACTCAGATTTGCTGAAGTACAAAACAGTACATCGTTCCAAAGAACTAAACACTCAGCTATACCCACAGAAAGTCATATTGTAGATAAAAATTGTCTGTCAAGAGGATAGGATATGCACATAAGAATACTGTTCTATTCCTGTGCCATGTAAGAATAAGAACACCATAGAAAAAAACAGATAAGTGGAAGAGTTTAAGACTAGGACAAACTCTGAGGGTACAAAGCAGCTTTTTCATCACTTCCTCAAAGCCTGGCTCTATGCCAAATTAGCACAGAAATTAGCATTAGCACTAAACGGAAGAGGTACACTGCTCAGAAGTTGTTTTGTTTGGACACTCCCTCTAGCACTGAAAACTATCACTCAAAAGAAATTGAATGAGCCCAATTAAGTCAACTAAGTGAAAATTCAGCTAGCCAAAGCCAGGAGCTGATGCCGTATTTCTGTATTAATTCTTGCAAGTCTGTTAAACTGGATTGAATACTTATCTTTAAAAGTCTACAGTAGGCAGTCTTGTGAATGTAACTTTATAAATGGTTCTCCTTAGTAGTCAAAGGAATGAAGTTACTTTAATAGAAGTGAGTCATATGAGAGCACTTCTCACAGCCCACCAACCTTCAAGTGGAAATCAATTCTATGTTGAGAGGAATACAGATTTCTTGGTTTCAGGGTGCCGCAATAGCACAGAAGCAGGATTCACTTCTTGAGCTTCTCAAATGTAAACACCCACACAAATAAAGTAGATCTCCTCCAATTGCACTGCATCAGAGAACACACTGCCTACTCAAGTTATCAAGCTTTCTTCTCTCATTTGCTGAAACACTACTCCAGTTCCAACCTCAACTGTGACGTATGCAAAGAAATTCAGGTAGTATAAAAGTAACAGTCAGGTAGTTAAAAAAACCCAAACAATCAGAAAACTGCTGTTACAGCTCTATCAAAAGACTTGAATAAACTCAGCTTGGAATAGCTTCAATAAATTGTTCCAACCCTTCCCTTGCAAGTCGCTTAAAGGGTACGTTTACTCTCTCCTCAAAGGACTGTATATATTGGAATGACAGAAAGCACAGGAGTTGTCCTGATATTGAAGCCACTGCAGTAGAAAAGCTGCTACACAGTCCTCTCGCATATTTCAGAAATCATACATTTCTCCTAATAATGACTATCACAGTTGCTTTGCGACTAGCTGCCTTAAGTCACTATATAAGTAAACTTCAATTTTGCACTGATAGCCTTTACAGCTGCCTCCTAATCAGTGATAAATAACTTCCTATAGAATTCAAGAATTTTCACAATGACACACAAGACAGGCAATGTTACTTACCGTTGTTAAGACTCTCATGATTGTGTCTATGTGCCAGCGTTTGGAAGGAGCATATCTAACAAAAATAAGAGAAGAATTAGAGCAAGAACTACTAGCCTTAACACCAGCAAGAAAACCAGTCAACAGAACCTCCTCCCCCATTTTGATCGCCTCCTAGCCCACCTCTTCCTAGAATAAAAAAAACCAATTCTTTGACCTTTTGTTATTAACATTGACACTGAAATGCTGAATGAATATACAAGCACAGCCACACCTTACACATGCTTAAAAATCAGACTGTTGATTATAATGGCTCAACTTTAATGAGATCATCTCACTTGCGCATGTAATTGGGGAAAACACATAAGAGGGCACGCAGAAGGGGCAAAGGGCTAAGGTATCAATACAATACCTGTTCCAAAGAACAGCATAAAAATCAATAAACTATACTGACTTAATGATATGAGGACTGCCTACAAGGGAACATTAGTGTGCCCTGTCCTTCAGCAAGGGTAAAACCAATAAACCCCAAAATCACCACATTCTCTCTTATGTGTTGAGGAGGGGAGGGAGTAGACAAGGCAAAAATGCTCACAATTTTGATAACTGAAAAAAAATTAATGGCAAATTGATTCCATACTTCTCTGCTGCAAGGAATATTCCAGATGCACAATCTGCCTTGAATTCTGGCTCACATGAATCTAGGAAATACAGCAACTCCTTCATCATTCCACGAACATTGTTCCCATTAACAAGAGCAAAACTCAGTTCCATTGCGCGCCTAGGGTAATGGACAAAAAACAAAGTATATTCTCCTGGTGAAGTAAAATAAACAAGTCCAGTTACTCAAATGCACTTACCTTTTGGTTAAAAGAGCAATCTTATTGTGAAAGGCTCTTCCCACAGGATTAGATTTAACAATGTTTTCTTGTTCAGGACAAGAAACAGCTACCCCAGAAAACCATAAACTGGAGTGCAGCTGGAGCTCGCAGAATCACCCAAGATACCCTAAGGCTAGAAATATTTTTCAGCAGAGTCCATCAGTGTTAAGGTCCAAGTATTCATAGTTACGCGTTGCGCCTGACGTGACCAACTGCAATAAGTTATACCAGCTACAACAAGACTTCTTCAGTTTCAGAAATCTTTAAATCCATTCTGTTTTACATCCATTAGAGATTCTGACACAGAGTTGATAAGCTTTTGTTATGTCCTGGCAGACAGACTACATAGGGCTTCCAGAACTCAGATTGAGGTGCACTTTTCAGAATTCTTTTCTTCCCTGTCAGAAGTTGACACCACCATCAGACAAAGTCCTGGCTGACATTACTTTTTGTACATAAACAAAGATCAGAGGTCAGTCCTTGGCCCTTCTATTTGAAGCTTCAGTAGTTAATTGTAGCACAACTCTCCCATCCATTCCACATTTCCCAAATGAAGACTACTGTCTTCAAATATAGTTTATTTCTGGGCAACTGTAACAATTTGCTATGTTAAAACGCATTAAAGCAACCTCAGTAAACAACTCTGACTACTTTTTACAACTGAGTACTCTGTATAATCCAGAACACAAACTTGTCAAGTATGGAAGGGAGGGAACAGCTTTATCAGGAACTTCATTCTCTGCCCATCACTGAGATAGACTAACAGAATAAGATCCCTGAAGAGCATCAAAAACTTCCATCCACATACTGCTCACATCCAATCATATTATAGGCCCCATTTCTGTTACAAAGTTCCCAGTAATGCAATTTGATCATATTAAGCTGACAGACTTGAATTAAGTGGCAAAGTTACTCTGAATTACACTACACAGACCAAAGTTGCACTGCAATGTTTAAGATGACAAGAACAGGCTTTGCTTCACATATCAACCAAACAAAGCCAGGCATGTCTTCCTCTCCAGAAACTTGCTGTGTGGGGACTCCAATATCCAGTTAATGTATTGCTTCAATGAGAACAGTGCATTGTCAGCAGCACGAGTGTCAGCACAGCAACATCAAGCTCTGCCGATGGATCACTCAAAAGCTTCATCCTCCAACAGCACTCAGACATGAAGCTCCATTGTTCGCAGCATGTTTTCCTTAACAGGCATCAGCAAAATGCTTTTGTGGCCTTCCATCCAAAGCCTAGATAGGCATTTCTCTGTTTCATACCCTAAGCTCACACTGACTCTGGCACCAAACTGTGGTGGCCTGACTTGATTAACACGTAAGACAAAAATTTACCTTCTAGGAAAATGTAAAATGGAATTACATTACACCCATTTCAAAACTTAAAACCAAGCTTCAGAAGAATGACCATTCCAAATGGTTTCCTACTCTACACATTAAGAGTACGTAGTACTGTTAAAATCTACATCTGATTCAAAGAGTCAAATTTAAAGGACATCTTCTAGCACAAGCATCTACAGCATATCTAATTGGTTAGACAAGATCAATATAAGAGGATAAGCAATTCTAAAATAAATAAAATATATTCATGATGTAACAAGTTGAAAGAAATTTTGGCCTGCAACAGTTACACCCAATGCAAACAGGGATGCAACAGTCCCTATCACTGACATGCTTGCTTTATGTTGCACTGAGCTCAGACAACCAGCTACAGAATGAATACTGATAAGGAAGAATGTATTGAAACAAATGAGTCTTGATTTAGACAATTAAGTGTAGTACTTCACACAGGCCAATAGAATTGTGATCAACTGATTCAATACTATGAATAACTGACCAAAACAAGATACTATGATGAGTGAAACAAACACAACTGAAGTGATTAAAAGTAATCAGAGGAAGAACTTTATACGGAGGATTTTTTTTATTATTATTATTATTTTTTTTT
>PPHD01001336.1:0-44284 GCA_002909625.1 Bambusicola thoracicus
CAGTTTCTTTTTTTTTTTTTTTGTTAAGACCTCCTATATAGAACTAATTTCAGTGTTTTGTTGTATAACAGTGACTTTTTTGTTAGGCACGTTGTATGTTATGCAGGCTGATGATATTTTATTTGCTGTGCAGGATTTTGGAACAGAATGAAGATAATGAAAGAAAATCTCATCTGGAAAACGATGTGAACTTGGCTGAATCTCTTCAGCAGTATCTTAAGTACCTAGGTCTTCTCTCTCAATCTGCAGCTACAAATTTGTATCCAAGGAAGAGGAACGACAAAGCTTCTGTCAAGGTTGTATTTTTAATGTGGTTCCTACATTCTATGACGTCTTCTCCTGTGGATGTTCTTTATTTTTCTCTTTTCACCAAACATTTTTTCTTAGTGTCTCTTCCAATTGATTATCATAACTGCAAGACCTCCTCAGATGAATACTCTGCTTCAGCAGTGTAAGCCATAGAGCTCTTCTAATCTAGAACATTTTAATTTATGTAGTGTCTGAGTGTATATTACAAAGAAGGGAAAATGGGATGAAGTTTGTAACATCTTCACTGGCTGATGTGAAACCCTTGTTAAAGCACCTGAGCCCTTCCACTAAAAAGAGCTGGCCAAACTGCCCTGTCAATTCTGCTTGGTTTTTATGGTGCTTAGAGTACAATTAATAAAAAATATTTAGTAGGTTTTGACAATACATCTGATCAGTTGTGCCTCAAAATTTCCTACTTCTTATTGATCATATAAGAAGCCTATCACGATCAATTAAGATGCAGATGTATACATAATAAATACAACTAGGAAGATTGTATAGGATAGTATAAGGATTGTATAGGATAGTATAATGCCTGTTAAATCTCGAGTATCATTTATGTTAAAAACAAAACAAAACAGGAATGCCTATTTGAGAACTGAATGTTTTTCTTTCCTAGAAAAAAAAATCTACTGGGTTCTAAGGCTGAGCTTGATAAACTCTTAAAAATAATTGGATGAAATGGATGCATGTGACAGGCCCTCATAGCCATAGATGCTATGCTCAAAAAATGCGCATGTACGAACAATGTTATTTTAAAGAAATAGGCTGCTGTTTTAGGGATCCTTTCAAAAAAAAAAGTTATGGGTTATTTGCATGAATACAGTCTAAATGCACCAGATTTAGCTAAAAAATTTACTGAGCATTTAGAAAAAAAATAGGATGACAAAAATATGTCTAAGCCAAACTGCTTGTTGTTTTCCAAGAACTAACTCAGAAATATAAATCTGCTGCAGTGTATCTGCATCAGCAACACCCAACAGCAGTATAAGTCTTATCAGCAATTTAATTGTGGGATATCTGAAACGGTATTCTGTTCAGAAGCTGCAGATTTTCAATTTCACTGCTTGGTATGTACAACCAGGTTACAGTTTGTGTCAGATCCAGTGGGTGCTCGTATGGAGTAACAGAAACTTGCAGGCAGTGGTAAGGCAGCTTTTGGGGAAGGGTGAGTGACCACCTTTGGGATGCTTTGCCCCAGCTCATTACTCGTGGGTGCTGACTGCAGCAAGGATGCCCTGCTTTGAATCACTGGCTTGAGAGAAGAAAAAACTTGCCCAAGAAGTATTTCAGTGGGTCTGGTGCTGTCATGCAAGTTCATAAATAATCCATATGGCTGAGACCTTCTGTGTGGAAACCTGCTGTGATAACACCACCCACCAACCTTATCAAGTGTTGCCATGGAGATGGGTACTCTGAAGCCTGGGGGAGTGGGACAAAGACGAGAAAATCTGGAAATGAGACATGTATAGAAGCAAACTGTATGCTTTATTTACTAAGAAGAATCTTAAAACGCAGAGATTGAGCCAGACATGTTAGCTATAATTTTAAATTAAAAAGAGAGAGAGAGAGAGAGAAAGAAGAAAAATATCTTAAAAAATAGTAATAAATCATGAATTTTACATTATCCCGGAGAAGCTGCCCTTTGCTCTGCAAATCAGATGCGGCTGTTATTCTTTGTAAAGAAACAAGAGGGATGCAGTGTTTGTACCTCGATTCATTGGGTCATTATTGGAATAACTTTAAACAAAATAAAAGACACAGTGTTTGGTCCTCCGTGAAGCAGAAAAAAAATGTAAAAATCAATGACTAGAGATGAGGAGGAAGGAAAGTAACTGCAGAAGCTGCATTTGATATGGTCATACCACCTATAGTTGTAAATGACTATATTAACCACTTCTATTGCACGCTCAACAACATCTTGGTGCTTTATTCTGTAGTTCATATATCAACCTACATTATAGAATTGTAACAAGCTCTTATCTTTTTAGCTTTCTTGCATTATTCCGATTAAAATTAAGGTTTAATACAGCGGCACTTTATCTTACTTAGAATTACAGCTTTAGGGCCCTTGCCGTTCTTACAAAATCATTTTCTTTCAAGTATATATTTATCTCCCTTACTTCATCCTTGCTGTCAGAGAGCGGGAAATGTAATGCCACTCTGGTTGCTTTGATACTCCACCTTCTATGAAGTATAGCTGAATCCTGCAGAAATGCAGTGCTTCTAGGCAGACTCCCAGAGTGGGTTCTGATTTGTTCCAAAACTGTCATCAGAGAACTCTAGCCAAAAATAAAAGAGAGGGAGAGAAAGGGAGAGCGTATAAAATACTTGTTGTCAAAAAGTTTTATTTAGTATCTTAACTCAGATATTTTTAATAAGACTGCTTTATAAACTTTCGGTCTTTATTTTTTCTACCATCTTCTACACGTGTGTTGTCAGAATAAAGCTATAGGGCTTTACAATTACCAAGCAGAGGGCATCCATACAGTCATTCACAAAGCTGTAAAATGAGGTACAGCAAAACTTTAAACAAAAGCTCACTTGATATGTTTCATGTTCAAACAGCTGTCAGCCAGGAGCTTGATATGACAGTGACAGAAATAACAATATCAAGCTTAAATCATGCAACTTTACCTTTTATAGCAAAGAGCTTCTCTGAGTGGATTTTGAAGCACTGAGATAATTTTTTTCTCGGTATTGAGACATTATCTTCTGCAGGCTGTGATCTAGCCAGCTGATAATTACTCTGCCCGTGGGTAACTAACAGCAAATGGGAAGATATTGTGAGTTTGTTTCCTGAGGATTATGGCTGTAAAGAACATTTCTCTTCGGTTCAGCTGGAAAGAGTTGTTCAGAAAATGAGCACTTGGTGGCATTTGTTACTTAAGCATTAGCTAGTTGTTGGGTTTCTTCTGGTTTTTTTTCTCCCCACTCAGGGTTAATGAAGATTTTACCATTCACAAAATGCTGCATTATCAGTCTCTGTGATTCCTTTCTAATAAACCTGTACTTGGTATGGAAAACAACACACGGCCAAGCACACAAACAGTATGAGAGATCTTGATTTATCTCATCTGCTGAAGCACGGAATGCAAAAGCTTCAAGTGACGTGAATTCTTCTGTTCCTCTCCCCTCTGGTTAATTAAAACAAACAAACCCAGACCTGAAAAAACACTTTATGCTCACATTGAGAAGCATAGTTTTGCCAGGTATAAGGGACAGCACAGAGCTGATATTACTAAAGCCATCCAGCTTAGAAGGAGATCTCCCTTGCTCTGATGCTGCTGGTAGCCCACTGCAGCAAAGCAAAAAGAGAGGCAGCAAAATTGATCAGGATGGAAACAAGTGACACGTTTGTCTATTTTTCAGCAGCCAAGGCAGTAGGTAGTGGTGGGTCTTATATGTTTTTAAAAAGTTTAAATGCACGCAGTTAAATAATTACATGTGATTTCAATTATACTGCCTTCATCTGACTGAGAATAAGTTTTTAGTCATCGCAGAAAGAGAAAAGATTTGAAATGTGATCCAAGTGTACTTAAAAGTCTCAAATCCAGAAAGAGAATAAAAATAACTCAGCTGGGTTGGCTTACTTTTTCTTCCAACTACTATTTTAACATATTCTCATGCTTTGTGATAACTTGACTTTTGAATTTTTAAAGCCTCAGGCTGGCAGAAGTGCTCTGCTCTGGTACTGTAGGACTGCAGTGGGTTTATTTTAGATGCAAGACTGTGCACCTTGTTTCTTGCTCTTTTTCCTCTGGGCTCCAGAAAACCTTCTGAACAGCTATAGGACTAAGAAAGTTGTCTGCTATACTTGTATTAATGTTGCATTTCTGGTTGCAGGGGTCTCTGTTTTATGGGTTAGTGTTTTAGGGTTAGAAAAAGAAAGTTATTGCTCTTGTTCCTTCAGTCTGACTTGACTTTTGAAATCCTTAGACGTGGGGACTACATGCCACTGAGGTTTTCCTTAGGCTTCTGTTCTTAGGCCCTAATACGTAGCGTAGAGAGAAGATTGATTAACTCAGAGTCTTCAGGGAGTTTCATTTTGCATAAATAAATAAATAAATTCTTTCTTTACACTAAAGAAGTAACTAATAAAGGTCTCTAAAGAATCACAAAGAGCAAGAGAAATAGAGTGTGGTTAGTAGCAGCAAGCAATGGCTGGTTGGTAAACCAGCAGTACAGTGCTGCTGAAATGAGAAAAGATGCAAATAAATACCCAAGACAGAGTCAGTTTGCTGCAACCTCAAAGCTTGCAAAGGTTAGGCAGGGCATTTGGTAAAGCTTGTATTTCAACCCATGGTACAAGGAGGAGTATTCCACTTTCCCCTTTCACATTCAGGGAAGAGCACTCATAGATTGCTGGGTTGAAAATCAGTTATTTGACACTTTGTAATTGATCTCCTGAAAGAACTAAGATGTGTGATAAGTATTGAAAGGATTATTATTTGTTTTAGAAAATCAGAGCACACAAATGCTGAAAAATATACTATGAATTTATCTACAAACAGTGATTATGCTGATTAACTAGTAAGAAATTATGCAATCATTGCTCATTTCAATCTGGAACTGTAATTCAAAAAAGCAGGACCCTTATTTGTCTAGCATTGATTAAAATACAGTACTGAATGAAGACTGTCAAAAATTGATTTGATGGCTGACTGCTGAAAAGCAAAAGACCTTTCTGCAGTGCATACATTTAAATTCTGCTTGTATAAGTGTTAAAGTTAATATTCCCTATATGTGGGATTCTGTACAAGGAAGAAAAATGTAATATACCCAGTGCATAAACAATTTAGTAAAAATATCAGGAATAATTGATTGAGGTGTACCACCCTGTAGCTACAGAATTTCCTGCCTACTGGCATATCTACACAACAGGCATTAGAGTTAACATCTGAATGTCACAAAACATGGTTGTACTTATTTACTTAGTGCACTCAGAAGGTAGGGTAGAACTAATATCCCTATTTCACAGAATGATTAGATGGCTTTTCTAAGGTCATGGAGGAATTTTTTGGTAGAATGCAGACTTAAAGTTAAACCTCAAGACTTTAGTGCTCTAATGTGACCTGTGGCTTGATTTTTTGGCTTAATAATTTAGCAAGTGAAGATTCAGTGCCAGTACCATGCTTTTCAAGCCTTAGAGCTAACCTGTAGAGCCCTTAGAGCCCTAACACTTAGAACTAACCTATAGAGCTAACCTATCACATATAACCTATATTTAGCCTATACCTACAGTCTCTGGATTTGTGTACAATGACGTGACAGCATTTCTATGACTAACATAGAAATCCTAATCCCTTATCACACGTTTGTCTTGTATAGATTAATTGTTTGTACAATAATTGGAAGGTGCAAGACCCATAGAAATTGTATTAATAAATGATGTGTGTCAGGTCTGGGGCTTTTTATAAAGCTGATTCATTACTTTCTAGTAATTACCTAGCAATTACTAAAGCATTGATTGATAGTTTTAAAATCTCAAAAGTTGAATAATTTCCTTCTTTTTCAGATTCACCACCTTTTCAAAATTAATTCTTTATTTTGCTGAATACTGTGCATCTGAGGCTCTTGTTTCTGTAATTAAGAAGGTGGTGGAGGTCATACAAATTTAAAAGTGTATTCCATATTTAATTTAAGATCATAGTAATTAAATAAGAAGGTAGAGTTCGCAAAACTTCAAATCTTGTTTTATTTAACATCTGTGTGAGTGTGTTTGTATATAAATTTCAGGACAATGCAACATTTTTTTTTTTTCAAATTGGATGGTAAATACCCTCAAGCAGTTGTACAGCAAATGGTCAGGTGGTTTTGGAGGGTTTGTTACAGACATGGATCCTGCAGATCTCTGTTCGTTTATATTTCTTTGGATAAAGGTAGTCTCTAGTCTCATATGTTGAAGTTATAAATATGTTGGATTGGTGCTAATGTGCTCAACTTTTGGCAGATAAAGATTTTCATGTTTCTATGTAAATCATTTTGAGATAATGAGTTAGCTCAATATACCAGCATATGCCTAGAGAAAATGTGTTTAAACATCTTTCACTGAAACCTTAAGTAACAGGCTTATTGACATATGAGCAAACTGTTCTCAGACGAGGGAGGCTGACAAACCCAAGTATATCTATCAACACTCATCACCATTCTGCACAATTTCTATCATCTGCTGGGGGCTGACTGTCACTTCATTGGCTCCTGTTATTAATGTTAGGGAGCAGACTAATCTGGTAGACTGACAATGGTGAAGCTGCCTCTGCTTTCTGTCCCTACATCAAGCCAGAGGCCAGGGTGAGCATATGCCACATGCATCACAGGACTCATGGTCCAGCTCTGGCTCTTGGCTTTCAGATCACCATAGGCACACACAAACACACAATAGACATCTTCTCACCCAGGAGAACAGTTAGTAGTGGAGTTTACTGGAGAGGCAGGACAGGCTGCAGTGGGATGGACGTGTGGAGCATGGTCAAATAAGTGTACTGGCCAGCCTGTTTACACGCACTCTTTCTACACCAAATGCGTTGTTTTAGAAATGTTATTTTATTGAATGGAATCCTAGAGTCATGCAATGACTTGGATTGGAAGAACCATTAAAGATGATCTAGTTACCACTCCCACCAGGTCAGGCTGCCCAGTGCCCCATCCAACCTGGCCTTGAACCCTCCAGGGATGGGGACATCCACAGCTTCTCTGGGAAGCCTGTGCCACCAACTCACCACTCTCTGAGTAAAAAAAAAAATCCTCCAAAACTCTAATCTAATTCTCCCATGTTTAAAGTTAAAGCCATTCCCTATTGTCCTATCACTATCAGACCGTTTGAAAATCAGTCCCCCCCCCTGTTTATAAACTCCCCTCAAGCACTGAAAAGCTGCAGTGATGTTTCCCAAAGCCTTCTCTTCTCCAAGCTAAGCAAGCCCAACTCCCTCAGCCTTTCTTCATAAGGGAGGTTCTCCAGCTCTCTGATCATCTTTGTGGCCCTCCTCTGAACCCGCTCCATAAGTTCCATGTCTTTCTTGGGCTGGGGGCTCCAGACCTGGACACAATACTTCAGGTGGGGCTTTATGAGTGCAAACCAGAGGTGAACAGTCGCCTACCACTTTTGCCCTGCTGGCCACCTCTCTTTTGATGCTGTCTAAGATGCAGTTGGCCTTCCGGGCTGCAAGAGCACACAGCTGGCTCATGTCCAGCTTTTTGTCCAGCAGGACCCCAAAAGTCCTTCTCCATACGGCTGCTCTGCATGAGTTCTCCCAGTCTGTATGCATATTTGGGATCGCCTTGACCCAAGGGCAACACCTTGCACTTGGCCTTGTTGAATCTTATTCAGTTCACGATGGATGGAGATCTGTCAGAAACGGAGAGAACAAACAGCTAGCACGTTCCTCAGCAGAACAAGGAATGGCTACTGACGATAAGAATTATTTATGCAGGAAAGTCTGTGTAGCTAAGAACATCTCAAAGGAGACCAAGAATGTCTGGGAACATTTGAGACTTAAAAGTGAATTTTTTAAATAGTTACTTATACATGAAAGAAACCAACATAGTTATCCTCTCTTTCTTCTTTATTTTAGAGGTGATTTTGTTTAAAAATGGTAGAATATGCTGCTCACAATCAAATCTCTGCCACCAGAAATTACAGCAATGTAGATTAGTGAATGATATACAGGCAGACCTCCAGACAATCCTGTTATGCTGCAGTTCCACAACCAGAATTAGGAAGCAAAGTCATCACTGGTTTTGATCAAAGGAAGCTCTGAGGAGCCCTTTTGCTTGATCAAGCTTTTGACACTGCAAACTACAGGATGTTAATTAACAATCTTTGCCATCTTTACTTCTCTGATGTAGTTCTTAAATGGTTTCAAAGCTGTTGTAATTCTGAGGAAGAAAATATGAGATAGTTACAGAAAATTATTAGTGAAATAATAGGCTTTATGAGATGACTGTAATTGTCCCTGTTGCCTTAGGCCTGCGAATCTGTCAAAAGACCACAGGCCTGAGAGCATCCCGTTGCTGCAGAAGGCACTGATTTGGCCTCTTTACTGCTTTCTGGGTTACAAATTAATCTTGCAAGTTGCTGGGTTTTTTTGTTTGTTTGTTTGTTTGTTTTTAATGCAGTGGTTTCTTGCATGATATAATATTACTGTCTACTGTAAGTGAAAAGACTATTGTAAGTTGGTGGAAAATACTTTTGCTCCACTACTGCTCAGAAGATTGCATTTTTTTCTTTGGCTTTACTTATTACGTTCAGACAAGCCTAAGAATTTATGCCTGTAACTTCACATCTACAGCATGCAGAGACTTGTGGAGCAGAGATTTCCCCTTCAGCTAGCTTGAAGCCTGCTAAGATATCCTCCTCACAGTGCAGCACTACCCAGATACACCACCTCACAGACTGGAAGAATTAAAGCTTTGTTAGCATAGGACTGTGCAGAACAGTTTGTGAGGACCCAGGTGTACTGCTTACCCAGCTCCAACCCAGGAACTTTTGCAGTGTAATCCACTCCACATCACTGGTACAGCCCTCAAGTGTCATTGTCAGCTGTATTTTTCTCAAGGCAAAGGTAAATGGAGGTGTACAGACTCAGCCCACAGTGCTTCCGTGCTCTTTATGAGATAGGGGCTCACATCAGTGTGTGCAATTCCCCAAGTAGTGGGTTGATACAAGGCAAGTGCATGCACTTTGCAAAGCACCTAAACTGCTTCTGGTAGGAAAAGCTAGAATTCTTTCCCTTCACACAGTGAGTTAAAGAATGAAATCACTTTATTTTTGGTAGCCCTAGGATGCTGTTGATGAGGGACAGCCTGGTTCTTGTGTTTGTTGTTTGTTGTTTTTTTGTTTTAATTTTGGAGAGAGTATTGCCACTATCTCACATAGGCACAGTAAATAATGTAGGTGGAATCATGGTCCAACCAAATTCGGGTGGTAGCAAACATGAATTGATATCTGAAAAAAAATCAATGAATAAAAGGCCAAATGAAATTGATGGAGGAAGATATTTTTTCCTTTTTGTATTTCTAAAGAATTTCCCTTAGAATATTTCCCTTTAAGATTAAGAAAATGTATTCTTAAGAAATGAAGTGTCTTGTCAAAAATTTAATTCCATTCCTTCTGCCCTTTGGCCAGACATTCAAATCAATCTGCCCCTTGGTGGATAAGTTGCACAGTATTTATCTATGCCTTATGATGTATGTATCTCATCCTGTCCCTTTTTTAAATTACTTTTTTGTTAAAGAAAACATATAGTTCATAGACTTAGAGTGCATTTGCACGGTGTCATTTAATGTGCCCTTCTGTGAACTTTTATACAGAAAATGTCAGTTACTTACATTGCTAAACCATACAAGACATCACCCTAACAATTCCATCTTCAGAAAGGTTAGTGTATATAAGGGGGTTGATAATGTGTGAATTATTGAGATAACTTATTTGAAAGGTGGTGAATGGGAGGAAAATCTTGCGAGATGGAGAAATAAGATCTTTTTTAATTAAGTGTTTTTGCAATTCAGAGTACTTTCTGAAGATGTTGTATTAGTAACATGAGATTATTGAGCACTATTTTATCTGATAAAAATTTTGTTTGTGATAATAAACTAAAAGAGGGTAGATTTAGGCTGGATGTAAATAAAGTTTTCTACAGTGGGGGTGGTGAGGCACAGGTTGCCCAGAGAGGTGCTGGATGCCCCATCCCTGTCGGCACCCAGGGTCAGACTGGATGGGGCTCTGAACACCTTATGGAGCTGTAGGTGTCCCTGTTCATTACAGGGGAGTTGGACCAGATGACCTTTAAAAGTCCCTTCCAACTCCAAGGATTCTATGATTCTGTAATAGGGAAGTGCCTGCTAATAATTATATATGTACTACAGTATTATTTCCTAGTTCTGCACATCTCATTTAATGTTTTTTTTATTTAGTTGGTTGATTGGTCGTGGGTGTTCTTTTTTTTTTTATTTATTACTGTCAGTTTAATCAATGTAGAAATGAATTTTCTTTTTTACACTTTTCCTGGTCCCCATTTTCCTGTTCTTCATGATGTTAGCAGCATCTCCAAAGGCACCAACTAGGGAATTGTATAGATTCTTTTCACTGACCATGGGTTATCCCATCTAACTATGAAATAAGTCAGACTAGCAATATCCATGTTGAGGTGGCTACAGTGCAGAAAACCTTCCTTATTAATAATGTAAGATGTAAATTGTCACTGAACTACGTGTAACAGATGTTTTCCTCCTGTCTCTTTCTGTAAAAGATGGATATTTTTTCCCCATGCCAATTAGCAAAGTCTCAAAGTCCAGTGTAATTATCCGTTGCTGCACTTTTATTTGTATTTTATCGTGTGTATTTCTGTTTGCACGTACATTTTTGGTGCTGTGTTTTGTCTGAGATGGCAAACAGCAAGGAACAGTTTTTTTTCTTTCTTACCCACGTTGAGCATTGCCATACAGCTGTGAGTGCCCTTTAATTAAGTCAGACTGAGCTACATCAGATGGGTTGGTAACTGAGTGCACTGTGAAGACAGCTGAGCTGTCGATGCTGAGCTTTAATTAGAACTTTTAATATTTCATCCCTTACTGCCCAAAGTGTGACCTGTCAAGCTGCCGAGCGGCTGCCCCTTCTTGACAAAGGTGCAGCTCTGAGCCCAGGGCCGACTCACATATATGCAATTTGTGTACAGTCGCTTGGTGTGTCTGTTGCATTTTCTTTCAAGATGATCTTGTCTGAAAAAGCAGGAAATCATAGATTTGTTAGTGTTAAAGACTGTTTGGACTTGTTAAATAGCCCATCAAAAGCGAGCCCACATCACCTGACTCTGATCTTTCACAAGTAGTTTGAGAGAGTCTAGCAGCTATGCTTTCCCTAAGATTTGGTTTATTAGTAAATCTTTAGAAGCAAAACAGGCGACTGGATGTCAGAGAAAGATCTCAAAGTATGGTTACATGAGATGGATTTAGCTGATTCAATTGTTCTTCACTGTCTGAATGGGGAATTCCCTCCTTTCCCTTTCATGTTTTCCCTGCCTTTATCCCCAGAAGGTCCTCCAAATGACATCGAAGAAAGGAGCATGAGGTGGTAGGGAATGTGAGGTGGAGGTGTGTGTGAATCATCTGCTTTATGTTATCCTCTGCAGTCCCTTCTGAGCACTATCATTAGAATTAATTGCACAACGCAAAGACCTGTTGGCACTAGGAAATAAATACATATGACTAGCAGATTTTCACATCCAGTTCTTGCTATTAAGTATGTAGGTAGTATTCATTAAAAACAGTGGCTTTTTTGTTGTTGTTGTTGTTTTTTTCCGGCTAAATTCTACTTGTTGCTCTCCTCTGGTGTGTGCAGTTTCTGCACGTCTCTGAATTTATGCTTCAGCTCTCTCTCAGTCCCCAGTAGTTCTATTGTCAATGCAGAGACATGAGGGGTCTGTTATGATTCACAGCAGTGAGAGCTGAAATGATTGCTGTCTGAGGTGCTTTTTCTGACCCTTTAAACAAAAATCCACACCAGAGATCCAGGACATATTCTTCAACATGTTGCAGTACATGCTCATGAAATCATCTGTTTGAGTTGGAAGAGACTCTTAAAGGTCACCTAGTTCAACCCCCTGCAATGATCAGGGACACCCACAGCTCCATCACGTACTCAGCGCCCCATCCAGACTGACCTTGAGTGTCTCCAGACTTGGGTGAATAGTGTTCACCACCTCTCTGGACACCTGTTCAGTGCCTCACCAGTCTCATTGTCAAAAATTTTTTCCTTATATCCAATTTGAATCTTCCATCTTTTAGTTTGAAACCATTTCCCCTTGTCCTTTCACAGCAGACCCTCCTAATGATAGAACCACACCAAACTGCATCGAAGGAATAATGAAGAACAGTTGGAATAACTGTGAACATAAATAAATCTCTTTGTTCAAATTGACATGTAGTAGGGAGTGAAATAATTTAGGATAGTAGAACTGGTTTGTCAAAACGACAAAATCCTGCCTTCGGGTTGTGATCATAACAAAATGTTTTGTTTAGGATTAAATTACAGTCTATGTAATAGTAAATAATGTTTTTTCTTTTTCTTTTTAAGTACCGAATAAAGATTAAAGCGCTTAAAGGGCACTCGGAATTTGTCCTCAAAACTGAATTTCTTCATTTACAAAGAATTGGTCAATGAGAACAACACAGTTCTTGTGATTTTGAATTTCCCATTGTGACCTTTGAAAATCTGAAACTGAGAAGGAAAAACTTTTATGCCTGCCCACTCCTACCACTATTTTCAGCATTTTTTTCTTATTAAAATCTGGCTTTAGGGTAATTGAACCATCTTATATATTTTTTGTTTAATTTGCTGAGTTGTTTTATTTAAAAATAATCAAGGAATTAAAAGCTTTTACATGTCTTCATATCCTTTATATCTTCTTTATGTTCTTTATATCCTTTATAATGGATGTTCTGATAACAAATTTAATTTAGTAAAAAAAATTCGAAGATTGAATTTTAAACAGAACAAAGATGTGTCTTTTATATACAAAATATTTTTTATATTTTCTCAATGTTCTTTAAGAGATGACATTTCTGTTTTTTGCTTGCCAGGTTTTCCTAAGTAACAAAAAATATGAGTTATTCTCAGAAGTCTGTTAAAATACAAAGGGAAATTAATTTCACTGAATTTTCTTTGTCCAGCTGAATGCAAACAGTGCATACATCGTTAACATCAAGTTTGAATTTTATCACTCTCTCTCTAATGTCTTTCTCTTGCTTTCATAATGTAATGAATTGTTTTGCAAAATTTTTGCCAAGCTGATAGTGCCTCTTTGAGAAAGGCCTACACCTTACAGGTTCCGTTTCTTTCTGGTTTATACCTGTGATTCCTGCGTAACAAAAATGGTTATGACGAAATACTGACCCGGTCCTTTTTTTCTGCCTTCTATTCTCTCTAGAGCTACGTCTATAATGATCCTGTTAGGTACTACTTGATGCAAAAACCCAAAGAAAGAGCGACTCCTTTGGCCCATGCGTCAACATCTCATCAACAGTATGCTGAAAATCTCCATGAGATGACCTTCAAACAGCCTCAGCCAGACAAGTTCTCAGCGGAGTCAGAAGCGGGGCTTGACCAAAAAGCTCTGATGGCTGCACTGCATACGTACATCACTCAGAACTTGTCAGCACAAAGCAGTGATAAAAGCTCTCACAGTAGGACTAAAGGGTCACACGTTTATGCTGATAGATTCTACTCTTCTCGAGTCGGTCCTTTTGATGGAAGTTTTTCCAGAGGAAAAGCAGAAGATTTCAAAATGGATAAACTATTCCAGCCACAGCCTGCCTCTGGAGTGCTGGGGCTGGCCCCAGAGATGTTGAATCATAAGTCTGCTTCCCAGAATGATCCAAAGGACCTGCTGAGGGTAGTGGATGGTAAAGTTGGTACTTATTTATTTTATCTTTTCTGAAGTTTCCCTCATGTTCCCTGAGTTTTTTTGTTTTATTTAAATATAAATAGACATTGACACATATCTCCTACAATTGACATATTTCTATCTTCTTACCATAATACTCAGGGTAATAATGTTCACCATTCTAATGTCTCTTTTCCTTCAAACATCTACCCACCTTCTTTAGCCCACCTTCCATATGCATGCAGATATACATGGCACTCAATAAACCATAGCATTTATGTAACTTGTTAGATTTTCAAAGCACTTTTCAAACAATTCATAATTATGTCTTTGCTGTTGCATCTGTTCTTATGTATGCAACCCACACTATATATAGGTACTATAGACATGCCTAGTTTTGTTTAATTTCCATTTATTTATCTAGAAATTCAAGGACAATGGGTAAAACTCAAAGTTAGACCCAGAAATTAATACTTATTTGCTATACTTTCTTTTTTTGTTAATGCAACTTAGCTATGACTGGATCCTGATTTATTTTGTATGTGATACTTTGACAGATACTTAAAAGAACACTGAGTGCAACATCTCATAGGACACCATGATGCATTTTAAGTGCTGCTTTGTACTGCAAGGCAGATTGTCATATTGTGGCAGGGGATCAGGTAGAGTCTAGAAAATAACTCTCAGTCAATCAGTGTTTCTCCAAACTAACTAATAATTGGTGTTATTCCAGTGGTTCACAGTGCCTGAAAGATGAAATAATTGATCCTTGGCCATTGCCAAGCAGTTACATCTCTTACACTGCATATACCACTATCACAATAGATTTCTGTTGTGTACAAACAGGTTTCTTTAAATCCCTTTTGTAGTTATTATCATCTATAAAGTTTAATGTTCTTAGATTTCTGGTGTTTTTTTTTTTTTTCCTTTTTCTTATTTATTTATTTAATTTATTGTAAAACAAAAACAAAAGCAACAGCAACAACAAAAAGAGCCAGAACACATGAAAACATCAAAGATGTGGCAGGGAAAGATAATGCTTGCAATCTAAAGGATGCTCAGAAGTGAAAGCATTCTTGGTATGGTGCCCAGAGATAATAGGTTTCAAAGAACGAACTATAATGTAAAATCAAATCCAGGTGGCACTGTAAGTCTCTCACACAGGTTAGACAATTTTGTTGCTAGACTCAAAACAAACTAGGCACATGCTGGTTTCATTATCCTCCAGCTGTTCCACTTCACCTTTCCTAGTAGGTGCCGACTGGGAAAAAAATGCTTAACACTTAGAGGGAATAACACGTTTCACAATTCATCAGGTTGTGGTGCTTTGACTTCACATATATAACGTGCCTTATAGGAGGTTCTTCCATTGCATTAGCTTTTAAATGTTTCGTAGTCATAAAATTACGATCGTTTGAGTAGGAAATAATATGGATTCCTTTGTATTTTTGAGCTACTTAATAGTCTTATAAGGAAGTGGTGAGGACAGATATGATTATATTCATAGCCTTAAGTGCTGTCTGTTAGAATGATGATGGTTTGGATTCAGATTTGCCTGGCTAATATCTTTTTCTGCTTTCAACGTATCTCCGGTCTCTCTGATGCTTCAGGATTTCTGTATGTAGGTTGTTTCTTTCTTGCATTCTCTAAACCATAGAACTGTTCAAAAACTGCAGGACAGTTGTATGAGCTCAGTTCTCTGCTGCATCTTGTGCAGGATTAGACACAGCAATTTGTCTGGCAGAACAATCCAGAAGGTACTGAGCAGATTAGCACCGAGAATTGTGGTGAAACAGTGGCAGGTGAATTAGCTAACAAGGCACCCTGAGGGAGAAATAGAAGAGAAGGAAACGTGGAGTTATTTTTTATCAGATTTGAAATCTGTTACCTCTAGGAGTAGTATGATGTGCATGGGTGCTGCCTTTGTAGTCACTGTGCAACCGGGGAATCATTAATCTGCATTCTGCACCAGCACTATTTAGAATTTTTCTGTTTAAAATTATTTGTTCTAGTATAGTAATTATTTCTTTTTCTAAATTAGGTATTGCAGAAGATATCTCTCCACTGGTCTTCTAAAGTCAAAAAATTAGGAATTCATATATTTTTGGTTGTCCAAAAATAGCACATTTTCATATTTATAGAGCACAACCACTTGTGCGTGTTCTCTGCCTTACAAAGCTGTGGCCACCGATCTGAGTGGCCCTCAGCAGCTGAGGACAGCTGACCTGTGTTGAACAGGATGGTGGGTTACAAAAGAACGGTCCGCCCTGTCGGACCGCTGATCGCAAGCAAGAAGTGACGTGTTATGATTTCAACAAAGTTACTGCTGCCACACCACTTGTTGAGCAAACTGACTGTAGCAGTTGCCCAAGTGATGTATGGAGCATGATTTATGTGGTGTGAAATAAAATCCATCTTTTCCTTGGGAAGTTGTTATTGTTACTGAGTAAGGAGAGTTCATATGGTGAAGCGGATATTAAAAGTTATATCATCTGTGATATATGTGCTTTTAAGGTCATCACAGTTCTATGAGTTACAAAAATGAACCAGTACCGTAATACAAAGTGGACATGGACACTTCAACAGCATTTCAGTAAACTGGGAAGACTCTTTGTGTAGACCTCATTTTCAACAGGCTGTTATAGACCCTTTGGTGACTTCCTCTCAGTGTACTGTAGACATGGTACTCCTCGTACTTATTACCTTTGGTTACTGCCTTCAGTCCTCACCATTTTAATTCACACTTGCTCTTTAAAAACAGCCTAAGTTTTCACTTACACTAGCACAAGTGTGGGTGTTGTTGACCAGAGTAGGAATAGCAGCAACAGAGGAACGGGAGGCTTCTCTATAACATTTTTTTAAATGGAACAGAAAGATTTGCAGTGAGCTTGTTAGTAGTAACTGTAGTACAGCCAGTGGCCATTTAGCTTCTCATTTGATTGCTCTCCATCTTTCATTTCTTTTTCTTTTTTTTTTTTTTTTTTTTTTTTTTGGAGATTATTGACAATTATCCTTTGGAATTGGGCTGCAAGGATAATGCTTGGGTAAAGTAATAAATATGAAGAACAGTAGGTTTGGAAAAAATGAAATGGAATGGAAATGACAAGGCTGTATTGACAACGTGTTGTAGAGTTGCTCAGTGGTTGGTTCTGACAGCTGGCTGCAAAAGAACTGAAACAAGCAAACAAAAATTCAGTAGTGCTACTTTAATAGAGCTCTTTTAATTATGCATTACCTGAAACATAATTCTGCTTTAAGATTTCTTTTCTGATATTGATGTAATGGCCACTAACTAGCTTGCATAAAGCTTAACAGGCAAATGCAGAAGGAAGTTATTTTTGTGAGGTTTAAAACTTACTTTCATCTTGGAAACCCCAGGTTGCTGATTTTTCAAATTAGAATTCTGCGCAACTTTAGACTTGACTCTGCTACTGAATTCCTGTAATTTGAACTAACTTATCTTAAATGAATGAATGAATTTTATACAACTTTTACTCAGTTGTTTTTATCCTTGTTCTAGTTGCTAAAATTTATTTGAAATGTCTCCTCATGTAAAACTTTGTAGTATGTTAAACACTGAACTACTTCAAAAGTCTTATTCCTATATTTGGAAAATAGATAAATGTTCAGAATTCTAAGTAGCATTAGCATTTATTTAACTTGAAACCCAGAAGAGTCTACATTTTTAAAAAATAGAGCCTGAGCAAGTAGGCATGTAAGTGTTTCTGAAACTTCTTCATAAATCTAATTTCTGGGTAAGATGTTTCCTAATAGCTTGAAAATCACAGTAGCAGAATGACATTTTTTTCCACGTGTTATGACTAGAATCAGGCATCCTAAGGCGAGGGAAAAGAAATGTGGGTACTGTTCTGAAGCTGAACAAATTGAAAAGGCTTCAAAACTGTTGTTGGGAAGTGAGTGAGTGACCCTAAATCAGTATCACTGAGTAATTAGGAAATTCAGCTGGATTGTGGGCACTCATGTACAGGGCTCCAATCTGCTATTCCTCTTTTGCCTAGAAAGGAATGCCATGAATCAATGATGTGTGTTCTTAGAAAAAGTGCTTAGTTTGCTTTTGTTCTTAAAAATCATTTGCTGTTCTTATAGGCAAGTTCTGTGACCATTCCACCTTTACAAAGGGGCTTAGAAATACAGAGGTGGATCCCACATCTGCAGTAAAAATGATTCTAAATATTATTCTAGAGGTATTCAAAAAACTTCAGAATTTCATTCATAGATTATTAACTGCTGTACTTCATGGGTTATTCATATCAATGGAGAAATGGATAAAAGCTCTTGAAAAAAATACTCACTGAAATCATCATAGTTTTCATTCAGTTGTAGATGCACAGATGTCATGTAGTCAGAATGTTCCAAGAATAATTTTTCCTACTGCAGTGCACTTGCAATGTGTCTTTATGCATTTACTTGAAAAGTTTTAGTTTTGATTTTGAACTGACATATATTCTGTCTTTTCTTTGCTGACTTTATTACTTCTGCTTCAATAATTCAGGTTTTTCTGTCATGTCATGTTATTGGTCGATAGTTCTATAAAACATAAGAACAGAAGTGATACCTAAGCAGCAGAAAGACTTGTGTAGTAAGCTGGCAGTGCTGTTATTTCTTACAGCTTAATTTCCTGCATTGCTACTTTGTGTAACACCCTCTCCTAATGGCTATCCTCTAAATAGCTGTTGTGATTCCCTGAAAAGTTTCTTGAATTCAATTTGACCATGTCTAGTGAAAACTGGTATTGAAATTTGAACCAATTTACTCTTGTATATTATCTTTCTAAAATAACGTATTTGGTCATTATTTTTTTTCTGTATTGTTAAATACAGGGATTGGATACAATAAAATAAGATAGTGTTCAACATTTGTTATTGCTTAGCTTCCACCAAACTTCAGTCCTAATTTTTCTACCTCCAAGTATTGTGGACTGGAGAATTCGACATGGATTGTGGGATTTAGTCTTCAGCTCTCTCACTTAACATTTTCCTGTACTGTGCTTTTAAACACAACTTCAAACACTCTTCAACTGACAGTAAACCTACTATTTAAAATACTTAAGCTATTTTGGCTTTTATTTACTAAATACTCCAGGGAAAATCCAGTTACCATAGTTGGTGAGTTATGGCAATCTGGGCATGGTTTAGTGATAGATATCTGTAGGTAAAGTTGGTGGTTGGGCTTGGTGATCTTCAGAGTCTTTCCCAACCCAGATGATTCTATGATTTTAACATTGTGGGATCAAAAAGAAAATGATAGAAATGTCCAGTGCCTTGACCTCTTTTCCCAGTGACAAATAATCCTTGGTTCATGTTCCTGCAAAAGGTGTTCTGCCTTTTCTCTAGAGCACAAAAGACCCTTAGTACTACTTCTTACCTAGTGCTGTGGGAAACAAAATCTTTTATTCTGCCTTTCTTCTTTTAATGTTTTAATCTTCATCAGACTGGACATTAGGAAAAATGTGTTAACTGTAAAGGTGCTCAATGTCTGCTACAGATTTCCTAGATTTGATGCCCCAGGCCCATTAGTGTGAAAGAGACGTTTGGATAATGTTCTCAGTAACATGCTTTATCTTTTGATTAGCCTTGAGGTGGTAAGGCATTTGGTGATGTTGCTAGAAAAGTTTGGATGTTGCCTTTAGACTGCTTATATGGAAATCTATACATTCAACAGTCTACAACTTGATGTTTTTACACAGGTGAAAGGTTTCTTGCGTACATACTTGTGTTAAATTTCTGAAGAACATGAATAAGCGGAACAAAGGCATGATTGAAAATGGTTTTTGGGATGCCAGAGGAAGCCCTTAGTTTAGTGTTTCTTTCTCCAAGAGATTAGGCTGAATTTTACATGGGATGGAACAAATTGATACATGCAGTCAGAAAGGTACCTTTCCTGAATAGCCACTACACTACACCTCCTAGTTCACCTTTAGTACCCACTGTCCTTGAATTTTCTCATCTTCCGAACTTTTTTCACATCAGTGTTGGTTCAGGTGCTGGGTCTTTTTTGTTGGTGTTGTTTGGTTTGTTTGTTTCCTAAATATATGTCCATTTGATGGTCTGGACTGTCATTTTAACATTTCTTTCCTTAATATGAGTTATAAAACATCTTCCCCATGCTATTCATAGCTGACAAAAGAAAACAGTGTTTGGTGAAGTTCATTTTTTCAAAATGTATACTTCGCAAGATAAACCATTATGATTTAGAATATTTGTCTATTTTATATGCATGTATGAAATACTTTTAGTTGGAGTAGAGCTTTTTGACTGAATGACAAAATACCTGACTGCTTCTTTTCCAGAATTGTATATACTTGCAGAAAGCAAATCAGCAAAGAAACCTGACGTGTAATACATACTATTATATTTGCCGTATATAGGTACTGTTTTTTAGTGCAGCTTAAAAAATAATTGAGCTGTGTTAATACTTCTCTTCAGTTTCTGAGTCCCTTTGGACTAGGAAATGGTGCTGAGTTTGTAAAGAAGTTATGGACAGCTTGTTAGGTTGTACTGGCATAGAATTCACCTTGTCATAGACTGTAACACCCATTTTTAATACTGTGTTTTTTGTGAGGACATCAGCTAACTTCAGTTTATGTATTGGCTCCCTGAAAAAAAGACAGTCTTCATAAAGGAAAAGATACCTTTTAGGAAATACTAAAGATATTTCTGATAAAGCACATATGCTTATTGAAAACAGCTAAATCTTGTGCTTATGTTTTGTGATCCAGAAACACTTATCAAAGGCATACTGAAGGACCTAGAGAAACACCAGGTGAATGTGGAGAATCTCAGCTCAACTGAACTGGATGAGATCGCTGACACTGTTGCTAATGCAATTCAGGCTGCTGACATTCAGGAGAAAACAGAAGATGGTGCTGGAAAAACTCAAGAAGAAAAAGCAGAAAAAAAAATTAAGAAAGGAGATGCTCAAGGAAGGGCAGAAATTCATACTGGATTGATGGAAAACAGTGTTAACATACCAGGTATTGATTGTAAGAATTAAGTACAGTGAAGGATAGTGAGCCTCATTTTCCTTTGTTTTACGTTAGTGCTAGCCATTTCTTTAATTGGTTTTAAGGAAGACGGGGGGGAAAGTTTATGTATTTTTTCCTCACAGGCTGCAAAGCATTCGCTTTGTTGTTTTATTTTTATGATAGTTTATGATAAAGTATATGATACTTTATTTACCTAAAGTACATCTGTTTGTGAACGCTTGATCTTCAAGTTTCACAAACAAGATAAACCTACACACTTAGTTATATTGAAAGACAAATTGCTTAATGCTGCGTGGTCTAATTTCCTATTCTTTAAAATGAGGTGTTTAAGCAAAAGGGTGATGAAAGATGATTGTATTCCAAGAATGTGTTTCAAAATACGTGGAGTAAATAATTGAATTTTACAGATAATCATTCTATAATGTACCACAATTGCTTTGCAAAAGAAAGTCTTAGACAGGTACGTGTAGAAAACAACTTGTACCTTTACATGCTTAGGGAACATAAGGAGTTATGATTATTTGCTTCATTCTGGACGTATATTTCCATGGTGATACAGATTTAGGAGCTACAGTATTTAGCATTAATGAGCTGACATCACAGCAGAACTTAAATTTCCATTTACACATTCTTTACTTTAGGAATGTTATGACATCAAGTATACCAAAAAACAAATGACATCAGTGATTTTAAATTATTGTCTTCTTTTCCTCCCAAAAGTAGGAGAATGATTACAGTGGTGATATACTGAAAACCTCACTAGTGAGAGATGTTCTGGTTATTTTAATTGCCAGTTCTACAAAAGATGAAAATGAGCAGTTTTGAGGATTTGTCCTGAATCATGCTGGGAGAAATGAATAAGTCTTAGTTCATAAACCAAACACCCGACATTGACTGAGGTTAATGAAGTGACTGCATGTCATCATTGTAGTTAAACTGTAACATGATTTTGGTAGACAATCTAAAAATAAGTCTTTTTTTCTTTTTTTTTTCTTTTCCACTAAAATGTGTGAGGGGTGTTTATGCTTCTTTTTTTCTTTAATGTAAATGCCCGTTCAGGCAGTTAGAATAATTTTTGATTTTTTCTTAGATATTGATAAACTGATATGAAGATCAGACACTTAATTAGCAAAATAACACTATTAGATTGGCTCTTGAAGTACTCTGTCTATTGATCTTGCATTAATTTGCTGTCAAACTGAGGTTAGAATAACAATACTGAATTATACAGTGCTCTTTACTCTGCCCTTTCAGCTTTGATGTCTTAATGTTTAAATTGCATGAAAAGGCCACCACTACAAACAAAGCAGCCTGTAAGCAGTGTTTGTTTCATGTGTGATGTTTTCCCTTCATAACTGTGTATTTGTGCTTTTCACGTCCCACAGACAATGGAGTGCATGAAGCCAGTGCCAGAACTGACCAAGAGGTAGAGTACCAGTATTTTAACAAAACATTCCATCCCAGAATATCAGCTTTTTATACAGTGAAGGTCAAAAACCACATGTTTTAATCATAAAAACTGTTTTGTGTCTTGTGCAGGTATAGTTCATTATCACAGCATAATAATTTTTTTGTTGATGCATTGAAATTTTAAATGGACATTTATCTAAACCTTAACTAAGAAGGGTTCCAAAATAGAAGGTCAAGTCCTTTATTTTTCGTTTTTGCCTGTCTTTCAGCTGTAAGTGGTCAGAATTTATAACAGATCCCAAAGCGCAGATAAATTCAGGCTCTTTCCCTGGTTAGTGAATTTGGAGTCCTGAGGCTTTACTTTCCTCTGCTCTATGGCATCTGGTTCTGGGGAAAGTAAGCACCATTGCTGAGATACCTACCTGATTTTAAGAAGCAGTTGAGTAAAACATGCTCTCTCTGAACACATCTGTATGTAGGAGGATTCAGAATTGTTTCTCCTTGCATGGGATCTGCTGTTCTTCACGTTTTCACTTTACAATTAATTATTCCAAATTGTTTAATATCAGAGATGATTCAAAAGTTTTGGGCATTAAAACTCTTCCCAAGGTGATAACATCAGATTTTGGATTCTAATCCAAATAACTTTACTAATATTCCTCATGAACTTTGAATCAGACCCTGTAGACTTGTCCTATATTCGTCCGCTTATTAGGACTATTTATCATTCTTTTTATGGGTTTCATGGAGCAAAAATACTCCAGGAAATATTTTTTAAAAACTGCAGTGAAACTTTTCCTGCTATATGCTCTGTCAATAAGCTGCAACAGCAGGAGTCAAAAATGAGTAAATCCTTTTCTGTTTGCAGTAAAATCTCTTCAATAGCTGTCCATCTACCAAGCAAGGGAAACACACAGGTGGACAATTTGTCAGGAGTTCTAACCACCCACATGAAATTCTTCAGGGGGATAAAGTGGTGCATTCATGATTGATTTATAGAGGATCCCATGAATGAATTTATTGGTGACAGTTTGAGTAGAGGATGTGAAAAAAATGTATTTGACACAGAGCACGAAGTGCCCATAAGCCATCATCTTCTCCCAAGTCCTTGGCTGCAATAAATTTTTATATAATGAATCCAACTAATGAGTTATTCCAGGGAATTGTTTTGACGTTTGCTTATTTGCTTCTTGTTTCAGATTATTAGGCAGATTTTCTCTGAGTAAAGATACTGTGGTATTTGAATAAGAAAATAAAGTTTAAAATGTAAAAATCTTTCACCCATGTTAAATCTACTGAAAAGTGCAGTGGCATAATTTAATGTTCATTTATTATTACTGAATAAATATTGCGTTCCTGCATAGTCTTGAAGCATGCAGAAATAAATAAAATGACCATAGTCGATGAATACTCTAAAATATCAATATAAACTTGAAGGAATATATCCAGGTTTTTTTCATTGTAGCACATCTAGTTTTATAAATAATAATATTCTTTTAATACAGGAGAACACTGCAAAATTAATTAACTTCTTGAAAAATAATGCATTACCTGGGAATATGCCTAAAGACCTACTACCTGAAGAATCTACTAAGTCAGAAACCAAGAAATCTGAAGACAGTGACTCTTCTTCCTCAGAAGAAATAAAGGCTGGTGTGGAAAATGTAAAAAGTGAGACTTTCTCCAGGGAGCTGACAGCTGCAAAGAGCACTGAATCTGACTCCAAAGACCCAAGTGAGACCCGCTACTGGGTTAAGAATGCTTTAATGAAGGATGGAAACTCCTATGAACAGCCTCAGAAAAATGCAGGACAAGGCATACAGCTTGAAGTGAAGTCTGCAGAGGAGAAAGAATATGGCTATATTGTGACAGTGAAGGAGTAAGTATAGCAGCCAATTTGAATGGCTTTTTAAATGTATAAAAGATGAAGTCATTGCACCTAATGAAATATGAATGCATAAGAGGAAAATGCCACAGGCTTGATTTTTAATACATCTGAAACTGTTTGCTGCTGGTTCAGTACTTTGATGAAAATATAAGAAAACAGTTCCTTTTTTTTTTTTTTTTTTTTTTTTTTTAGAGTTGCCTTTCCTCCAATGTGGAAGATACTTAGTTTTGTAGGTCTTTCGCTTAGACTTTATCTTCTCATGTTCCAGTGACCTTCCAATATGTCAGTAAGTGTGCTTATGCTTAGGATGTGCTCTTTAAATATTTGACTTGAAAGTGGCCTAAATATCAATGCCTGACTCATTCTTTGAAAAAATGGCACACAATAATAAAGCACAATGTTTTCTCTGTGGTTTCATTTTTGATCGGGAAAAAAAAAAAAAAACAGGAATCTAAACCTCCCATATGCATCTGGTTTAGAAAGAAAGACCTAATTACTTCAGGTCATGTCACTAATGAATTTGACATTTCATGCTATATTTTCAAAAGGCAACTTTTTCCACTAGAGACAGACAGTTTAACATAGGAGCATTTGGGAGTTTAGAACATTAAGAGCGCTTTTACATCCTTATCCTCCTGTAAGAGCAATATGATATTTGATTAGCCATCCTAACTCAATTTGTCTGAAAAGTTAGAAATTGCTAGGATGACCTTACAGTTCTCTGCTCAATACTATTGAGAAACAGAGACAGAAACTTCTGTAACATGGATAGACTTCTGTCTGCCTCATTAATGGGACTGAAGGCAACTGGACTGTTAAGAGTTCTTGCTTTGACCACACTCTGTTGTTTCTAAATGCTTGTGGCTGGGTACCAGAAAGAATAGCTTTCTCCCAGGGGCTGGACTTGAGAGAGATGGGATCACAAAGAAAAGATGATATTTCGGGGGAAGTGATTTTATGTAGCGCATGGAGGGACAGGCAGTAGAGAGAAGAGTGAAAGCTGAGCCTTGGCAGTGTGTGGACATCAAAGAGACAGAGAAAGACAGAGATTTCTCAAAAAGTAGGGAACAAACACCAGCTCTCAGAGATAATATAAAGAATATATTCATAAGGACTCAGAGGTTACCCTGCAGAAAATAAAAGTTAGTTATCAGAATCACAAATCCTGAAGGAGGGTGCTCACTCTTTGGGAGTTTTGGAGTATCTGCTTTAAGGAGTGTCTCAAATGATTTGGTATCCTCTTACACTTCTATTAACTTGCTTGTGTGTCAGTTGTTCATCACTTAATCATAAAGTGCTTTGGATTTAATTAACCAGATTAAACTGCTTTTACAACTACTAGTTGTTTTCCAGTAACATGTTCAGTCTGGATGACTGTTTACTATTGGAAACTGAAGCCTGGCTAACTATTCTAAACAACCTCTTCCTAGAGAAAGCTAGTTATTAGCAGATTATTCTTCCAGCCTTTTGTTTAGGTCACACACTTGTCCTTCAAGTAGGTTGCCAACAGGGCACTCGGGAGTCTCCTAAGTTACTGAAACCAGTTTACCAGAAATTGATGGGAGACTCTAGTTTAACCACACCTCTGTGTCCTGCATATGAATGCTATGTGAAACAGTAGAAACTACTTTTTATCGCAGCTCAGTGCTATTCCTCCCAGCTCCAATCAGTCTGGAAGGCACCTTTCTGTCCCATTGCCACCATCCTTACTTCCTTTACACATAAATTCTCTAAAAGCTTTTATAACTCTATGCTCTGACTTCCAGTCTTTGCAGCATGTAGATTGTTCACTCATCTTAATAGAATTAACTGATTAGACTGAGCTAAAGTAAAAAATATATATATTTTTAACCAGGGTGAAATAGCATTTGAACTACAGCAAACTGGTTTTGTTGCAGTGGCAGATGACTTCTCTCAGTATTTCAACTTCCAAAATGCATTCTTCTTCTTTGTTTGTTTGTTCTGGGGGATTCATTAATCTTCTTTGTCTTAAAAAAGTTTAATTGTAATGCAAAAGTAAAATGGAAACCTTGTATCTTTTAAAAGAGATTTTTTAATATATATTCTGAAATTTTGCAATAATAACAAAAGCTAGGAAATTACACATGCTAAAAATGAACTTGCCCACTCTGCATGAACAGCGAAATATGTTCTATAATGGTTGAGGTATCTATTACTTACTAATATTTCTCATAAACATTTCTTTAGTTCATAAAGTGGCCTTGGAGAGCAATTGGATTAGTGTAGCTGAGAGTTTTAATAAAGACTTGTTTTCATGAATGTTGCTGTAATTGTAACCTTTCTAGGGAGTGAGAGGATAGAGAAAGTGATAATGTTCGTTAACCATTACTGCACAGAAGGGAAATGTTAATGTTCCCTGCACTGGTTTGTTTTTATACTGCAAATCAGTACAAAATCAGTCACTGTCTGCGTTAAATAAATAATAGTAACAAATGGCTTTGCAGTAAGTGTATGCTGCACATTTATATGTATCTGTGCATGTATATTATACTCACACAGTGAAGAAAAGGGACTGGAACTATTCCCAATAAATTCTTTAATTTACGTGAATCTAAAATCACTCCTACTTGAAAGGTGGTTGTAGTCTCTAAGTATTCAGGAAATCAGTTTGACAGCTGATCTTACATACTTTGTGTTTAAATCTTTCTGCTTTTTTAAAGCGCTCTATTTTGAATATGAGGGAAGCTGGAGCTAAATATGAGTATGAATTATGTTTTTCTAAGCCTGGGTTTTAGACAAATATGAAGTATGTTTCTAACAGCACAATTAAGATTATAGAATTAAAATCATGGTTAGAATGGGGTTTAACTTTGAAATCCAACCTTAACTTGTGGACATGGTATGAAATGCTGAAATATAATGTGAGAAGTACTTCTTTTATTTTCTGATAATACTGTCTTTGTATGTTTTTCTCTTTTCTCCACAAACCAATATGTCATAGTTCCAACCCATCAATTTTTATTGGCCACAATTTTTTGGTGCAGTGAAGCTTCATTTTTATGGCTGAAACAGTGGCCTTTCGGTAAGAAAGGGAAATATTCCAGCATATTTGTACACTAGGGATAATAGCTTGAGTTCTTTTCACCTTGTGATCTGAAAATGGAACTGAAAAGATTATACTCAGTGGTATAGTTGACAGATGTCAAAGGTGATCCATTCACTATTAGATTCTCAGGCTTCCATGGCTTTGCAAGCATGACCCAAAGAGATATTACGACTGCTTCAGTGAACTCCTAAGATGCCAGCTTTTAATTGTGCCACAAAGAAAAGATAAACATTTTCATGTAATACTTAAATAAAAGCTTTGTGATAGTTTAAAGATTTGTCAAAATGGCAGTGTGATTGTCAATGGCAAGAACAATAGGTCACTCCTGCTGTGTTTGTCTAGTGACCTTTCAGATGGCTGGAGCAGTGCAATCCATACCAATCCATAATATCCATCAGCACTAAGCTTCAGAATGAATTGACAGCTTCAGTGGAGAAAATTGTCCAGCAAATCCTCCACTGTGCTGCTTCAGCACTTTATTATGCTGAGAAGCCAATCAAATTGGGTGATTTACTTTGTTTACTCTTTTCTACTTCAAAAAATTGATATTCAACCACTGTAGGATTTGTGTGAAAGAGGTTTGTTTCTTTTTCAGAATTACTGCTATGAACTGTTTCTACTAATCTCTGAAATAATCCTATAAAATGAAATTATCTGAGGGAAGTTATTTTCACTTGCATGCTGTTTCAGCCATAGCTATAAAATACCTCCCTGTTATAGTGGGAACATATCAGTGGGAACTCTCTAATCAGGGAAGTCTCAGACTAAAGAACTCTTCCTCTTTTTTGAACTTCTTCAAGTATGGAAAATTTTTGTTTAACACGAAAAGATGCCAATACTCTCATTTGTCTGGCAGGATATGCTCTGAGATGTGGGCCAAAATCCCACAATCAAAACATTTAAGCACTGTTTAGGCTTGTCCCTTGTGAGGCAATCCAAAGCCTGACTATCCAGAACATGTAGTTCTTACCATCTAGAGCAAAACTAAATGCAAACTGCTGCTTGCTCAGCAGTGTAAACAGTGAAGCTGGTGTACATTTTCATAACTACTGGCTAGACTCCAGTGCAGTAAGGGAAATTCTAGTTTGAGAGTAGAAAGTTCATTTCTTTTCACTGCTTAATCATGGTATTTTGGACTTCAAATGCAGAGAAACCTGTCGTATTTTGCGATTTATCAGAATATGTGTGCTGTAAGGCATGGGCTGAAAGGCATCTCCTATGAGAAGAGAATGAGGACTGTTTCTAGTTTAGAGAAAAGGGGGTTTAGCATTAACCTCGTTGCTCTCTGCTTCTCCATGAGGAGGGGAAGCAGAGGACTCTTCTGGTAACCAATGATGGGACTTGTGGGAACAGCAAAAGCTGCACCAGTGGAGGCTCAGACTGGACATCACAAAAATGTCTTTAATGTGAGGATGGTCAAACAATGGAACAGGCTTCCAAGAGAGGTGGTTGGTGCCCCATGCTTGTGGAGTGATCAGGAGGAATTTGTACAGTGCCCTTTAACTTTGCTTCACCCTGAGGTGATCAGGCAGTTGGACTTCATGATCTTTTTAGGTCATTTCCAAAGGAGCTATTCTAAATTCTAAGCTTTTTCAGATACATTCAAGCTCACAGACTGTTCATGGTACTTCTGTTGACTTGTGAGCCAACTTCTGGCACTGTTGTATTAGTCAGTTCCTAGATAGTTTGTGTTTTGTCACATGCTAGCTCAATTCCAGACTGTCTATGTAAAATTAGATAGGTTGTAAATCTGTTCACAACATTTTAACTTAATTGGATCATACAGTCAGTTCTGTGGATTTAATTTGAGGTAGCTGGTAGTCTGTTCAGTTACTTCAGAAAAAGCTGAAAATTGATCTACTGTTCATAGTATAAGACTGCTACAAAAGGTGATTAGTCTCACCCATTTAATATGCTAAGGGTTAGATTGATTCTAAGAGCTTGAATCTATTTCTGCACCTTCATAAAGGTGATAAAGGATGTTGCTCTGCATATAATGATCACTTCCTACAGGATGTTGCTCAGGTTAGGACCCTAAAGCTGGGTTGTACAGAATTCTCAATTCATTCTCCAGGTTTTCTGTTTTCCTAGGCAAGTCATTAAACAATTGAATTTTCATGATCTTCATCATGTGTTATTTCTACCAGAGATATGCATGGCATTTTAATTGCTTTTAAAAATGAAATATAAAATAAAAATGAAGCGCAATGTATACAATGAAACAGGAATGATAGGTTTTATTGTTCTTTGTTACTGGAAAGTCGTGATGTGTCTTAAAAGCTGAGCTTTTGTGCTTCATGAGCCTTTTCAACTCTCCTTAGAAAATAATAACAGAATGTTCTTGTCCTTTAATACACACATGTACAAACAGAAACTCTGATTTGACCTTCCCTACATATCTCAACGTCCTCTTTGAAATTGGTATTCTGTATGCAAGTATACCCTATCAAGGGGGAAAAAATTGTGCATATTCTTCACTTAACTTCTAAAACTAGCTTTAAAAACTAAAAGAAATAAAACAAAAATGTTCTTGGTACTAAAGTTTGTTAAAATCAGTTCCTGACAGCACTGCTCACAGGCCAAAAAAAAAAAAAAAAAAAAAAAAAAAAAAAAAAAAAAAAAAAAAATAAAGTTCTTATTGCTCAATTTATCACTTTCTCTAGTAGACTCTGCCCATGTATAAATAAGTAACTGTCCAACATTGAACTTAAAGCCAAAAGTTTTTCTTCTTATAATGTAGCTTGATCTGCTACATAAATAATACAAGTAGAACATACTTGCCTATGAATTTATCGATGAGAGACAATTCTGTCATTGTCTTAGAACCATAACCAGTATTTAGAATTAAATCTAGAATATTCCTTGGTTAGCTGTTCACATGTAATTATTCACACTCCCTAGAGTTTTCTAGACACAAAATCATTTTTTCCTCTTTAACCCTCCAGTATCATTGTGATACTCCGTGGCAGAAATTGCATCCTTCACATCACTGCTTTAATGCAGTGTTTCACCTTCTGATGTTATATATTCTCATAGGAAATTATACATCTTTTTCATGCACAAGAAAATAGCAGAAAAACAGTGGTTTTGAATAGCTTTTTCAGTATGAGAATTCGGCTTTGAATATTTTTAATTTCTTCTTTTTTTTATGTGCAGAGATTATATGATAGCCTGTTCTACTTCTGTTGCCCTTCACTTTTGTGCTTCCAAAATACATTAAACTATCTTATCCCAGAACCTGTTGATATAGATAACTTCACAAGAGTCCATTCAGGCACCCATCTATCCCTCTTTTCATTTCCCCACATGTTTTGCTCTGTTTGCTAGTGGGTCAAACTTTGTGACTCACCTCTAGAGGAACATCCAGAGCCAGATTTTGGCTTGATTTAACTGGTGTCTAACTGATTCATGACACGGAGTAATGGCACTGAGTCTGGTCCCTTGAACAAATGAAATGCAGTAGGTAATTTTAGCAGTGCACCTGGAGTCCCAGGAGTGCCACAGTGACAAGCTCACATTTGTATCTCTCTGCTCAGCTGAACAAATATGGCTGGTGTTCTGAAAAATGTTCCTAGTTCCACCGTTTTCTCTTTCTATGTCTTCTCTTTTGCATTAGCATCTCTTCTTTGGGTCTCATGGACCTGCAGCCAGTGCAGAGACACCACAGCCTCTCTTTGAGTGGGTTCATGCCGCTCTGCTGTCTCCATGCTACAGATCTTTACTCATTGGGGTACTTTTTTTATCATAGGGATGGGGTGCTAAGCTGTGTTTTGCTTCTATAACAGTGGTAGACATAAAACATCTGAGATGATGCAGTATCTCACAATTCCATATGGTCAATCTTTCTAGTCCATGACAGTGTCTTTCTGGTAATTACCATGTAAATCATTTTAAAAGAGTGACAAATATTAACCTTTTGGAATGTGTGAAAAGGAGAAAAGCAACGGTTGGAATTCTGGTGAATTCATAAAAATGAATTATAATGCATTCCATTATCTACTAGCACTTTTTCATCAGTGTTTTTCTCAGCTCTGGGAGGTTCAGTTATAAACATGCAATAATTTGATTTTCAAGCCCGATAAATTTTTGGTATTTCTTGACTCAGATAACATGTATACAGTGTAAACATCTGACCAGTAAAAATTAGAATGAAGTCATTTTTATCTCTAAATCATTTTTATGACATGCAAGAAAATGCTTCACAAGGAGAAGATCAGTGAGGACTAATTCAGAACACTAAGAATAAATCAGAACAGAGAAAATAATTTAATTTTACTATTAAGTAGATATTTCCGCTCACTGTTTTAGAAGCAGGTATGCTACAATCCTCAGATTATGGTGTGTCTGATGCAGAGATAAATTCAGACCTAATTTTTGATAGATTGGAAACTGAGTCTTAGAAAAAGTCAATTTTTTAAATGTTGAACATTTTGATATCTTACAGAAAAGTTTGTGTTTCTTTATTTTCCTTCTTGGAGCACTAGGCTGATGAACATACTTTGCCTTTTGTAATTTAAACCATCTGCATTGTAATTTGGTCTGGGTTTTCACTTACCTTGGAAGAAAAACATTTTCAGTGATATTAAGGTAGGGAATATACAAAAAGTCAAAAGTCCATTAAAATGTATATCACCAGCTGTCCTCAATCTCATTTATTAATCACTCATATGAAGGAATAATTTGATTTTGAAAAACAATCTTGCTTTGTCAAGGCTTTTTTTGTATCAGAGATTTTGGGTTTATGACAAGTAAACTCCATCACTGCTTCAAACGCTGAAATGAAAAATGAAAAAAAGCTTAAAAATGCATTAAGGAGTGGTTTGGTGGAGTCCAGTCTTGGAAAGGAGGATATCATCATTATGGTACAGATTACTGCCATTATTTCCATGTTTTTGCCATTAACAATGTGTCTGTATGAATTTGTCACTATTAACATAGCTGGAGGTACTGCTTACTTGGAACAATGCAAGCACAGACTGGAACAGGGTCACACTTCAATTATAACTCTGGAGAGTTGATCCTTCTTGACTTCTCAATCACTCTTGTGTTTCCACAATGCTGTTATCACTCTGACCTTCATAGCCTTACCACTGCCATTGATTTTTACCAGGTGTCATCTGTGTTACAAATTGGGCTGGACTTGAATCTGTCTGTATTAAGGGGTTTAAATTCACACTCATTTGTGGTAGAAAAAGATGGAAAAAATATGGAAAGTGAGAATTTGCTGAGCTGTCAAAAAAAAAAAAGTAAGTTTAAGAAGGTTTAAAGGCCAATAAAGCCAATGAGAAAAACAGCATGTTAAAACAAACTGCGACTAAAGCAATAAAACTGCAGTGTCCTTAACATGCTTACAGTCACAGTGTCATGACAGGCTGCTCTCCAACAACCCAGTGGGTAGCTCTGTGCTCTGATGTTATTTGGTTGCTTTCACTACTCCTGAATAAATGCGAATCATTAACAAAATTCATTATGATATAACTCAATTTGAGGTACAGGCTGAGTTCAAACCAGATAAAATATGTTTAGTGCTGAAATTCGTTTCTTCTCTCAGTGTGTACTGGAGATGAGTACTTCAAGATATATGAAGCTACACTGGAACACAGACAAAAGACTCAAACTCAGATGGACAAGGCAAGTGTTGTAACACCATGGAATTGATGAAGCATCAGTGCCCAGGACTTACTCTCAGGGGCACTTCTAGAAAAGAAAAATAAATACAATTTTGGTGTCTAAATATCCTTTAGGCTCGGTGGACTCAGATAGAATATAATTGTAACACTATGAATTACTTTGATGTTAAAATGTTCCAGTAGTCCTCGCTGTACTTCCTCTGCGTCCTGAAAATGTCTCAGTTTATCCCCTGTTGTATGGAATCTTTCTTGTGGTGAGACTCCCTTTGTGTCTAGGAAATGAAAAGTAAGATTTGTAGAAAGAGAAATTCAATAGTTTATATTGGTTTTTGCAAACCTAATGAGGATGGGAAAGTCCCACCACCATGTAGCCATGCAGGAGCATTCACTATTTCTATCAGAAGACTTCCGTGCTTCCGCCTCCAGAAGACCTTGCCAGAGTCTCTCTCTTTACCTCTGTGGTAGAATTGGTCCCAGGAGGCCTGAGGGAGCAAAGTGCCTTCTGAGAAGATGCATTAGCCTCTCCTGTGAGAAAAGCTGCTGTTGCAGCAAAACCACAAGTCGTACCTGCCCTCCAAAGCAACAGGAGATAAATGGGATGCTCTTCATACCGACTTTAAGGACTGTGACTCACAGAGCAAGGGCCACGGTGTCTCTGCGGATTAAGAACTGGTTATGAGATAGGAGGGAAAGATTCGTCATGAACTGCTGCTTCTCAGTGTGTAGAGGGATTAGTGGTACCCCATGGGCAAATTGTCTCTGTTAGGAAGAACTATGGAGGATTTAGAAAAATTCCAGATGGATTTAAATACATTGAGGGATTAAGGAGCACAATGGTAGATGAAATTCAGCTCAAATAAGTGTGACAGAATAATAGACATTAACAAAAATGGTCCTTCTGGGAAAAAATAATAATAAAAAAAAGATATTCTTAAAACTCCTCATACTCTGGGCTCTGAGGCAATGGAAAATTTTGAAAAAAATGCTCTGTTTAGATGCACAAATCCTGCCATTGGTGTGATGGCCCATGTTTTCAGACTTGGAAATTTAAAAGAAGGCACACAAATCCTGAATTAGGTTGTCCATTTCTAAAATACAAACCAGTCCAATATATCATTGAGGCCAACAATTTAGCAGGACAATTTTTTAAAAAGAGAGAGATTTTAGTAAGTGATGAGTACATGCATAATCAATTACTGGTAGAAGAAAACGATGATCCTACTCATTTATTTTCAGAAGGAATGTTCTTGGTTCAGAAGAATAAGAAGTGCTGATTCCTGATCTCTCTCTTTGCCCAGGCTGCAGTGCTATGAGCGTGCATGGCTGAGGTTATCATCCCATTCTTGAAACACATGGTACATTCATTACACAAGGTGAATATAAGGAAAAAATGTCACCATTATAGTGCCTCTGGAGTCAGACCGATGATCAGATAGAATGTTTTTCTTGTGTAATATTATGATTTATTAGGTCAGGGTCCCTAGCTATTCTAGGGTAGAGTGTTTTGCACCTTTTAGAGTAGGCTTTGGGCAGCTGCCATAGTACTGGCAATTTTGTAGCAAGTCTCACACCTCTAACTTTTTCCTCAGAGAACTGAGACCAATGTTGAAAACTGTCACTGGATGATTTCCTTAACATCTTGCTTTCTTCACTTTTAGCAGTGCGAATGAAGCAGTGCTCAAGAGGAAAAAAACCCTAAAGAACAAAAGGTTTCTGTTTATCACAGCATTGTCTCTGCCAGGTTAGATGGTTCTGTAGTTGGTCCTTACAGAGCTGTATTTCAAAAATCACTTCTCCCACCCTCCTTCTTAAGAACTTTTCCAGCATTATCTTGGATTTCATTTTCTTTTTTTTCAGCCTTATTTTCAGACTCTCATGATTTACAGCTGGCTTGCTAAAATCAGGCAGTAGCATGTACAAGATTGTATAACGCAACCTCCCATCTTGTGCTCACATCTGTTGCTGAGAAATGATTCAAAGACTGGAGTTAGCATAGAATCATAGCATCACAGAATGGTTTGGGTTGGAAAGGACCTTTAAGATCATCTAGTTCCAACTCCAGTGCTTCAGGCAGGGACACCTCCCTCTAGACCAGGTTGCTCACAGCCCCATCCATCCTGTCCTTGAATGCTTTCAGAGAGGGGGCATTCACAGCCTCACTGGGCAACCTGTGCCAGTGCCTCATCACCCTCACAGTAAAGACTTTTTTCTTGATATCTAGTCCAAATCTACCCTCTTCCAGTTTCAAACCATTTCCCCTCATACTGTTGCTACACGTCCTTACAAAAACCATGTACTGCAGGAGATCTGATACCTGCAGCAATTGCTCTTCTTGCTTATTCATGATCTCAGGAGCAGAAACAGGAAATTGTTTTCCCTGTCTTAGCCTTTTCTCTTGGCTACTTCTAGTAGACAGAGCAGCTATGGTTGGTGTGCCCTAGCTCCTCACTCACAGAAAGGTAGAGCTCAAGTCCTGGTGTTCTGGCTCCTCTGCAGTTTGTGCTGGAGCTGGCCAGGTTGTTCCTGCCCGTTACCCATCAGCAAGATGTTTGCTTGCAGCCTGATCGATGTTCATGCCTTAGGAGCTAGCCAGCTTTAGCAGCGTAAGCAGCAAGCTAGTCCTCAGCTTTATTCATCCTAAATGTGGCCTCTTGCATATTGGACTCTAAAGCATTCTGTATGGTACTCCAGACCAGTATTTCTGAACTTTGTTTATGGTTGTTGGTTATTTTATTTATTTATTTATTTATTTTGGATCTACCTTTCTATCTGTGGTATTAAGGAAACTGTGCTGCATATTAAGAAATTGATACTGTTAATAGACCATTGCTCTGTTAATTAAGGGAAGTCAGTTTGATGTCAATACCCAGACAACACCGAAGAATGGCCAGGTGGAACTTCAAGTAATTATTAAACTAAAGTAGTTATCATTAAACTAAAGAATGTATCTATCTTAAAATTCAGTTTTTAGAAAAATAAAAGCCTAGTGGATAAAAAGGTATCTAAGATCAGTACTGAAAAGAAGAAAACCTTCTGCATGAAAAATGCTGCAGTGTTAACAATATCTTAAAAATCTTAGATATAAATGCACAAAGGTAGAAAGCCCAACAGAGTTATGTTTTACAGCTCGAGGCTCAGTTAACTTCTAGGGAAATAAACACCACGTGACACAGTCTACGCTTATCTATCAATTAAAGTTTATTAAAGTTAAAATTAAAGTAATTCCAGATTACTGGAAGTAAATTAATCAACAGATTTGTTCCTTACGACTGGGGCTTTCAAAGAGCGTTGTTCTTGTTTTCTCTGGAGTTAGTGCCTTTTCCTTTCAGTAAATATTTCTAGGTTTTAAGCTGAAATGGCAGTTATTTAAGTATTTAGGGTGAAGGCCAGACTGTCTTATTTAAGTGCTGAATTACACATCTTCCCCAGGGATGAAGACATTGTGCATTTCCCATGACATCACTGAGAGCCCTGAGGGACAAATGAATACATATCCACACAAGGAGATTCAGGCACCTCTTTTCCTCCACTATTTAGAGAGGACTTTTATCAGACCCCAGAAGACAGCCCAGACTTCTAGGTGTCTCACTGCCTCACTGAGACATGCCAAACCAGTAGGTTATTCTGGGCTCCGCCATATCTAGCATTCCTGTGCTGAAAAGCACCTTGTAGAGTGTCCCTGCCTGTGTTTTCCTTACTACTGTAGGGCTTAGAAAGTGAAGCAGGAAGTGGAAGAAACCTTACAGAACTTACTCCAAGCAGTTTTAATTCCTACATCATAGGAGGGTGCTCTGGGTACTAGCCCTAAGGGATAGATCTGTCCATCATGCTCTTGATGGCACAGTGTTTCATCTTCAGGCATAGAATTGACAGAGGAAGATAGATGACATGCAAGAGAGAACATGACCATAACTCACATCATTCAGGAGAAGGTAAAGCTTCTGTCCCAAATGGTTTTCAAGTATGTGTGTGTTTTACATAAGTAAACATTTGAGAAGTTTTTAAAGTAAACAGACTAAAAAATCTCTCTCCACAAAAGCCTTGGGTGCTGTGTTCAGGTTCCTCCCACCTTCAGTTGAAATATGGGTTCACCTCAAGTTGAGCACAAGTGCAACCAATTTTTGAACCTTCTCCATGAGACACAGGTGGAACAAAGATGCCGTTGTGCTTGAATGTGGACAGCAAAAGAGAGGCTGGTTTTAAGAGTGGCACCTACCACTGCAGGACATGAGCTTTCTGATGCTGCTGGCAGGGCTGTTTTTAAGCATTCAGGCAACTTTCTGGCTGTAGATAAATGCCTTGTAATTTTGGTGCAGTGCTCAGCACTCCCAAAAATGGGTGAACTGGACTTCTTTGCCTATGCCCTGATTTAAAAAAAAAAAACAACAGGTGGATTGAATCCTACCTTACTTAAGATTTCACTGGGGATTGGACTGACATTTAGGTTTAAGGAGTGCTATTCCCAATGTCAAGCCTATTTCTGTACTGTAGATTATTCTTCATTTTTGCAGAAAATGATTCAATTGAACTAATCTGACAGGGCTGACTGGATGTCCATTATAGTTCTGCATTACAATTGCTAAACAGAATATTGGAAGGGCACTAGGTACAGTCTGGTAAAGACAATACATAATTTGAATGATGGCACTGAGGGAGAATTTCAGAGTTCAGTAAGTGGGTTTTCGAAGACACTTGCCAGCTGGGAGAAGGAAAAGCAAATGAAAGCAACTGCTTGTGAGACTGACATAACCTCAGTGTAACTTTGAGTTCCATGTTGCTCTCCTTGCTGGGAGCAGGCTTGGCAAATGCGAGCAGTCAAGCCATCTGTATAACTGGATCAGATTTTCTGCGACCTAAATGGATCAATTTATGGGATTGTTTTGACAGGCATGTTGGGAAATACAGAACATATAGTTTTCATCATTGTTTTCTGCTGTTTCTTCTCTTGTTCCCTTTGACATCGCCCACTGGCTTTTATTAGAATCTGAGCTCCATTTAACTCAGCATGCAGAGCTGGCCATGCTGCCAGTGTCGCTCCCTGCAGAACTCCTCCTGTTTCTTCATTTACATGTTTCTTTCTTGTTCTTTAACCAGAAGTGGAAGCTTTGAGCTTTGAATGAATAAACCATTAGGTCCAGGTCAAAAATATGCAATTCATTATTCAAACTGGTTGTACTCACTTTTCTGATTTACAGGTTATCTTGGGAATTTCTTGGGAATGTGGCATCCATCTGCAGCATTGTTTGGATAACTGTGGTGTGAAGCTTATCTGGTATCGAAATCAGCATACAATATTCAGCACTACTTTTTGGGGGGGAGCGGTTTAATTGGCCATGTGTGTGACATGTCTGGTCCATGAAGTTCTTGACACCTACTCCATTTTCCCACAGCAGGTGTTACACAAGGCTATCAACTCAGCAGTGAGGGAGAAGTTATGTTCACCTGGATCCAGGTGCTTTAAACGTGCTGTAAAATCAGTCAGTTGTGCTCTGAAGACAGCCAGTTCCCCAAGTTGAAATAATTTAGAACAATATTTTTGGTAGTGAAATTTTTGTTATCACTAAAAATTAATTTTCATGTTACTTGGTCTTTGCTACCACAACATCTTCTCCAAGTTTGATAGGGAGGAGATAAGTTTAACTTTTAGGGACTGCTAATAGTGCTACACTTTTTATTCTTAGATCCAGAAGGCATGCATGTCTTTTAAATACCAATACTAGTCATCTGGCAAAAAAGCTGGTATCATTCCCTTCATACAGATGCTGAAATTGAGGGTCAGGAGAATGTCTTGACCAGGGTCACCTGATCAAGGCCTCTTCTTCATTCACCTTTTGTTTATCAGCAGATATTCTCATTTATGTATAGAACCATTGAAGGTAGTGAGATAGTTTTCCATGTAGAAAAATAAGGTAACAAACTATATGAAGCTGTGATTGAGAAGGAAATCACTTAACATGATTGCTATAGGTTGTGCCAACATTCTGGAACCAGATTTTAGAAATAACTCATCAACCCTATGTTTTTCTTACAAATTGAGCAAATGAAGAGTGAAGTCTTTAATAGACAATAGCAGAGGAAGATTATAATCCAATGTTCTATTATTTGAATTACCTCTGTAAGTGGACTGTTCCTTACTTTATTTCTGTTTCCAACTCCCTCACTAGGAGGGATTTAGATATTGGAAGATATGGATTATTATTTTCACCAGGCAATCTAATTTTCCTGTATCCAATGTCCAGTACAATTTCTGGAAGCATTTTAACAAACAATTACATAAAGTTGGTCTCCCAAATCTGCTCTTGAGAATTTAAATGGATTACTTAATTTTCAGAAGTGCTCAACAGCTCACATTAAGGTAAAGGAATAGATATTTGTTCCTGCACTTTAATTTAAGATCCATCCCTAAATAAAAGAGCTCTATAGCCTAGATCTGCTTTTCTTGTTAGATGAAACTCCTTATGAAGTTAAAAAGAGCTGACTGGATCATGAATTTTAGCACAGAGAAGTAGCTATGTACTGGGCTATTTATTTTTCACACACTTTAAATGGATATGAGAGTTCTCATAGTTTTGTCATGATGTTAAATCATGACATCAAAATCTTTCAGTCAGCTGGGGAGTCATTTCATCTGAAGGAATAATGTAGTACGACCACATAATATTGTCTGTGGTTTGCAGAGATATAAGCCATATGCTCTAGCAGATATAAGTAGTTTAGTGCAAGTGCTGTGTGCTGCAATGTGAGATTAAACAAAAACAGCATTTTTCAGATGATTCTGTGCCAGACTTGAAAATATGTATCTACATAAACCCCAAAGGAAATATTTATATTTTATTCCCCCTTGATTTCTTCATTGTCATTGAAATTCATCAAACAAAGTATATTCTGCAAATAATATGATGTAGCAATTGGAATCTGAGTAAAACAGACTTTGGCTACTGATTCTTTAGGGTCTGAATTTGTCATCTGAAAATAATATTTAGGCTAGCATTTACAGAAAGAGATGACAGTGGGAGGCAAAGCAATAGAAGAAAGTTATTTATAAATGAATTTTACATGCTTTCTGACCCTCCCTTTGTCTTTCTAGCTGTAGAGAACTGGAGCCAGAAACCTGAAAAAGACCTGCTCTGGGTGGCCCTGCTGGGGCAGGAGTTGAGCCACATGGACCCAGAGATGCCTTCCAACCTCAGTTGCTCTATGATCTTAACACAGTTAACTTAAAAAATGTAAAAGAGAAATCTACTGCATGTGAAATTATAGAAAAGATAGGAAACATGTATAGTGTCAGAAATTATGTTGCCAGCAGGACTAGGGAAGTGAGCTTCCCTCTGCATCTCAAGTACTGAGTTTTGTTTTGGGCCTCTCACTGCAGGAGAAACACTGAGACCCTGGAGCTTGTCTGAAGTAGGGCAATGAAGCTATGAAGCATTTGGAACACAAGTCTTAGAAGGAGTGGCTGAGGGAACTGGGACTGTTTAGTCTGGAGGAGACTCGGGAGAGATATTACTGCTCTCCACAACTACCTGAAAGGAGATTGTGGGGAGGTGGGGGTTGGCCTCTTTTCCCAGGTAACAGTGATAGGACAAGAGGGAATGGCTCTAAGTTGAGCCAGGAGAGGTTCAGGTTGGATATTAGAAAGAATTCTTCTCTGAAAGAGTGGTAATTGGAACAGGCGGCTCAAGGAAGTGGTGGAGTCATCGTTCCTGGAGGTGTACAAGAAATGTTTAGATGTGGCACTTAGGGACGTGGTTTAGTGGGAATGGTGGTGATGAGTTGATGTTTGGAGTAGATGATCTTGAAGGTCTTTTCCAAACTTTGTGATTCTCTAAGTCTGAAGTAAACTTTATCTCAAGGTCTTGACCATCAGAAGCTATATAATCTTCAAAAAGGTGCTATGCCACCCAGAGGTTTATTGTTCCCAACGCTAAAACCTTTCCTGGAAGTCATCAGAAACTTTCAAGGCAATTAAAAAAAATAATTAAAAAAAAAAAATCAAGGACTATTAAGGATGCAGCAGAACCCATTAATTTTCTTTAACATCCTGAAGAGAACTTCCAAGGCATAAAGAACATCCACGGATAGGTCTTATTACTTTTCTTTTTTACAGTATGTGCTTTTTATCTCTGAGTCCTTTGCAAGTTGTGATTTCTCCTTTAAGAGTTTACCATTGCTGCTGTAGTGAAATACATTATCACAAGCTCAAAACAGGGACATGAGAGGTGTGAGAAGCCTGACTGGCCATGAAGACCGAGGCAAAGAACTCATTAAGTATCAGCCTTCTCCATCTTTGAGGAGGTCAGCTCTTTCTTTTCATTTATCAGAGGTGGGACACTCTCCTTAGGCTTGGGGTAGTTTGCTTAATGCCATTCTGCTGAGAACAGTGTACTCACTCAGCGTAAGTAGAGTCCATCTCTATGTAAGCACACACTGTGCAACACTGAGCAAAATGCAATATGAATTAAAGTAGTAGGGAAATAGAGTGTGGATAATGATTAGGCATTTTCAACTCTCCTACTATACAGCTGTTACAGAACTGTAATCGGCAGTACTAGTATGTGGCAACGTTTAGAATCTGTGAAAGCAATACTAGAAGGTACTTGGGCATAAATTAATCATTCGTAATGTGAGTCCTCAAATGTGAGAATGTGATCAGTAATAGTACTGATACCAAAGAGGAAAATGTAATCATAGAATTGTAGAATCATAGAACCATAGAATGACTTGTATTGGAAGGAACCGTAAAGCTCATCCAGTTCCAACCCTATTGCCATGGGCAGGTTTGCCAACCACTAGATCAGGCAGCCCAGGGCCCCATCTGGCCTGACCTTGAACACCTGCAGATAGCACCATGCCTTTCAAAAGTACATAGTTCTCCTGTGCTGCTATGAATGACAATTTCTTAGCCTAACACACCAGATGTGAGCTTGTGAACCCGTGTTCTTTGGTTTGTTATTGGATGAGAATTAACAAGACTGCTACTAGATGCTCAGACCTGTAGAAGAATGACTTTCGAGCACCTTTTTCTCTCTCTTTTTCTCTCCAGCATTCTTGCTGGATTGTAGCATTCAAATGCTCTGATTACATATTACTGTTACTACATTGACTCATAGCAGCATACATTGGCTTGGAGGTTGGGAAATGCTTTTGCAGGGAAAGGGGGAGGGGGGTAAGCAGGAATGGAAGGTTCAGCTTTTACAAATGTGACTCCCTTGGTAAAAAAAAATGACATCAATGTATGCAGCAGACTTTCCTTGCACCTCTGTGTATACTTGCTGTTACAGTAAAAGCCCACTCACTGACACCAATCGTTTCCATAAAATTTAAGCCAATGTCTTTGGGAGAAAAGATTTAATTAACACATAAGCCCCTGAGTCACTATGACAATCTGCTTTCATAGTGATGAGAATAATCACATTTCTGCCCACTGTCAGCCCTTGAAATGTAGGATTTTTATGAATAATCTATAGTACATTTTCTTTTCCTTACAGAAACAATCAGATTCTTTTGTTACTTTCAGACAAGAACATTTCTGTCTCATACATCTAGAAAAACTCTAAATTTATCTGGTGCCTTGAGGGGCTACCTCTGCCTGTGTGACAGGAGGTCTCTTGAGCATTTTGGGTTAGTAGCATGAAGGGAGGCTGAACAATTCCAGCCTAACCAAGATCCACGAGACATCCCATTATTTAAATAGAGATGCCCTTAGGGCAGTGTATGCAGAACCCAGCACAGTAAATAAATAAATAAATAAACAGTTCTTATTGCAGACAATAAATAAATCCGTGGCCATAATTACAGTGCAATAAATTTAGATTCAAAAAACTTTCACTGTGAAGCAGAGATAATAACGTAGGTACAGAGCTCTGAGAGGTTTTTTTTTCCCCTTAGTCCAGTTGAAAAGATCATGTCTAACAGTACGTACTTTTTTGACACCTCCTTCTCTTACTTGTTATAAACCCTTGAAGGAAAAGATACAGAACGTTTTTTCCCCTGGGTTAGTTTCATCAAAGTTGTTTCTGATTTAAAGTGGCATAAGTCAGATAAGTATCAGGCTTGTAAGGTTTAATGTTATGAGTGTTGGGGCTTTGACAGTGTTGAGAATAATTCTATAATCACAATTTAGAGAATGCTGCATTTGTTGTTCTCAGTAGAGGTTGTTATATAATTTTCATATCTTTTTACATTTTAAATACATTTTTATTTGGTTTCACAGCACTAAACAACAGCTAAACAAAGTACAGTCTGTCTGTTAGAATGTTCATAATGCACCTTTACAGCTGTAGCAACTCTAATAACCTGAAAGTTTTATAAATATATATTTTGCATCTAGATAAATGCTTTTTTTTTTTTTAATGCTAGCAGTTCTCTCATGTTATGCTTGATTGCAACCTGTTTTCTAAATTAAAAAATGTAAATGTGGCATCAACAAAGGTTAAAAAGATTTAAAGTGGGTTCTGTCAGCAGCACATATGCACACCAAACTAAATCCTATGTATCTAATCAGTGTCCTCTGGACTGTGTGCCTTGCTCCATTGTTTACTCTCAAATCCATAATAATTTTGTATCCTTTCACTGGGCAAAGATTCATTTTAAAAACTAATGAATTTAAAAATATGCCTTTTCCTTGTCCATTTGCTACTGAGCCTGCAATTTGACTTTCATTGTTTGTTTCCCTCCTTGTCTCGTCAATCCTTTTCTCTCTTTCTGTCCTTTTACTTTATTACATTTTTTATTGAGGATCAAGATGAACTGGTTGCTGCATCATGGGCCCATTACACTTCCTAACAATTCCATTTACACCTTATTGTTTGTCTTATTGCTGGAAAATTCAGGTGATTCATCATGCCTGAAGAAGCACCTGATCCCAATTCCCTTGATATCACAATCACTATGTGACAGGAATACAGTTACTGGTGGCTTTCAGACTCTAAGAGGCCAAGGTGATAACTCTTTTGGGACTTTTAGCCTCTCAAGTATTGATGAGTTCCATTTTCATAACGCTGTGTTTTCTTGCTCCCTTTCAACAGCCCCCTGAGTGTGGAAAAGGGCCTGGAGTTAATAAAGGATGTGGCAGATCTCCTGAAGCTGCAGATGAGTTCCTTCGATGATGTCAAGTACGTACATGGAATTTGCCTCTTTTTATTTTAATGGATTTAATATTTTTCAGTAGCTCATCTTACAGGGGAGTAACTTCTCTTTACTGCCAAAATTAACGAGAGTGCATGCACAAACAAAAGAATATTATGATGATCTTTGTAACGTCCCCTACACACAATTATTTGATACAAGCTATAAAGACTGGAATAATTCCATGCTCCCATAGGGAAAAATCTGGAAAAGTTTTGTAAATATATAACTATCTTATTTAACAGAGTATTGGTTAAGCAAGTATTGTAAAGGGTCATCATACTCAGCATTGCTGAGGGTGAAACAAAATCACAGAGGGATAAAAACTCGGGTTCCTGGCTTTCAGTATAGCACATGGCACACCAGGTCATGCTGCTTGGACAGCTACTCATTTAATAAGTCACAGGGAGTTCAGCTGTGTTGAAATGCTGCTTTTCTTATGATTCGTGCTGATAAATGTGCTGT